>WAAE01024130.1:0-24127 GCA_013400495.1 Nicator chloris
TCCAACTCACTAAAGCTGTGTTAGTTTTGGGCTTGTGAATGTAGTTTTGGGGACACTGAGTATGTTCTGAAGAATCTAGACACTACCTAATTTGTTCAGCAAATAGAGCAAGTCAGGTGCTGTGGAATACATTTCCAGCGGGGTAAGACTTTTACAAACAATAGCATTTTACAGCATGATAGAACTGTTTTAATCTGGGTGTTTTTCAAATAGCATTTTTAAGTTAAGATTTCATATATATGCTGGTTTAATAATTCTGTGATGTTAAATATGGAATTATATTTAGGAAAATGGTAAACCTCTACCTTCTATTGTTTGTAGATAAAAATACAGGAGAACTTCATCTGAAAAATGCCTCTCAAGAGTATTCTGGTATATACAACTGTGTGGCCTCAAACAGAGTTGGCACGGATGAATGTTCTGTTGAGCTGAATGTCACCCCTCGTAAGTGTTTGCTGTGTAATAGTCACACAGTGTTCTTGTGTTGAAAGTGAACAGTCTTTTTCTCTAGACTCCTAAAAGGTTAAAAACCCCAATGCTGTTATGTAACTTGTGGGTGCCGCTTCAAGTCTTAACGTTTTAAGTGCATGTGATTGAGCACTTCCCCTCTGATTCTGTGATGTATTATTGACCTGCCCAATGTGAAACATACTGGGCTTAATGTTAAAAGAAAGGTCAGTATTGTTATTTATCTATTATAACAGTATTGTTATTTGTCTATTCTAGCCATAAATACAGCTGGTATAATTACTGGAGCTATTATAGGAACTCTGCTGGGTCTCTCGGTACTGTGTTCTATCATCTTCTGTTTCTGTAAGAAGCACAGAGAGAAGAAATACGAGAAAGAAGTGCATCATGATATCAGGTAACAACGTGTCTCTAGTTTCTGAGCAGTATTATTGGAAGATTAACTTTTAAATATGTATTTCTGCAAATAAGTTACTTAACAGTTGAGATTTCTGTCTTAATCTGGAAAGCTTATTATAACACACTATTGGCTTGTCAGAGAACTTTTTGTGGTTTGTCTAATTTCAACAAACATTTTAGAGGCTATGAATATTGAGGGTTTGGGGTCTTTTTTTGTTATTTTAAAGGCAGATATAAGGATATTTTTGACTACTGCATTAGAATAGAAAAAACCAAACTGAATATTTGTTTTAAAGTAATGGTGACTGAACTCTTGTTCTGCAACTGATTTTTTGGGGGTTTTGTTCATTTCAGAGAAGATGTCCCACCTCCAAAGAGTCGCAGTTCTACAGCTCGCAGCTACATCGGCAGCAATCGTTCTTCCCTGGGCTCAATGTCTCCCTCCAACATGGAAGCATATACCAAAACTCCATATAGCCAAGTCCCAAGTGAAGACTTTGAACGTGCTCCTACTCAAACCCCAGCCTTTGCACCTCCAAAGGTAGCTGCACCTAATTTAAGTAGAATGGGAGCTGTTCCTGTGATGATTCCAGCACAAAGCAAAGATGGGTCAATAGTATAAAATATTATTAATTTAAAAGCTGTTTTTTTAAAGTGTTCATTGTAAGTATTAGAGAAAACTAATGTGTTCCATCCCTCATTTAAACACTGGCATGAAATTTTCCGTGAAGAAAATATACAAGTTAGTTTGAAAAGCCACCAATTAAAGCATATTTAATTTTAAACTTACTCGCTTATGACAGTTGAACTATTTGCTAAAAGCATTGAAGTTCATAAATAAATTTCAGACACTGAAGGTATTTAGACCTCTGGTAGGTTGCTGAGGAGGCTCTGACACTGTCAGCTAAGGTACAGTTGTGAATGTGTAACAGTGAGACACAGGTGAAAAGTAACAAAAGCATTTCATGTGTAGACCATGAAGTTTCTCAGAGTTCCTGAGACTTTATTCTCAGTTGTGGAATAACAGAAATATTTTAACTTGGCCACTGTCTGGTATAGTTGCAGGGGGCTGAAATACCAAGGATGACTTTGAATTCTGTTCAAATTGAGTATTTATGTGGTTCTTTAACTGCTGATGTTTTGTTGGAGTACTTGAGCTCTTATTTCAGGGGCAGACAGTTATTTGATTGGTTCAATTAGTTTAATTAATCCATTCTGAATTAAAATGGCAGTGAGTGGAAGTGTGACAGGAAGCCTTGCAAGGTCTTTGAATCACAATTTTTTCTACAATAACCAGTTGTGGTCTTGTCAGATAACTTAATATTTACGTTATCTGATGCAAGAGGTCCTATCAGGTTATTGGTAAAGGTATCTAAGCTCTAAAATCTACAGACCAACTGTCACAGTGAGAATGAATTAATGTATCTTTATACAGGACTTTAAGTTTATTGTACCTTGCATTTCCCAATGCCTGGTTAGATACTAAGGCAGTGCTCTTAGATTTTTTTTCCAAAGCATTTTCCTAGAAGCTCCAAGGGGATTGGATGAAACCTGTTAAGTAACTGGTATTTGGTGGCTGTCCTCTTGCTCTAACCACTGTGGAAACAACTTTTCTCATATGCTGCTAAGCAGCAGTCAGTCCTTGTTCAAGATGCTAATGTCTGGCTGTATGAATTTGCAAGGACTTCAAAGCTCCTTTTTTCTTGCTTCTTTAACAGCCCTAAATATTCTGAACCAATGTTCAGACTGTGGAGAGCAAGAGTTTCTTGTAGCTGAGAGGAAACAATTACCCAGAACAGTTGATACAAATCTCATGTTGCAAGATTGAAAATGCTTCTTCCCAGTTTCGCAAACTTAAAGCAATACAGGAGAAACACAACAATTCCTTGTCTTACTTTCACATGTATTTAAGGACTTCTTGTAGCTTCTGATGACTGTTGTTATATACCTGCAAAAGCTCCATTTAAAACTCAGTACAGTTTGAATCTGAATTCTTTCTTCCTTCTCATTTTCTACCTTCTTTATCTTGTGCTGGGGAGCAGGTGGGGGAGAGTTCTTTTAGCTTACTCTAGCTAGAGATATTGATATTGATATATAGGTATTGATACCTTGATATTGCAAGGTATTTTGGAAAACTGTAAGTGCATTATAGTACGTGCACTGATGTTAATGAAGGAAATATCTGAACAGACTGTTGAAAGATGTTGGGATTATTTGTGTCTAGCAACAGTGAGGGAAAACAACATTACCCCAGACTTCTAGGTTTAGTATCTGCTTATCTGTAGCTGCCTATAGATCTGTGATGAGTTCTTTGGCTTACTACTAAATGTTTGTCCTATCTGTAAATAGGTGCACAATTTTTGGCTGGCACTATTAATGTAAAGAAATTCCCCTGCCCATGGCAGTGGTTGGTACAAGGTCATCTTTAAGCTCCTTACAACCCAAGCAATTTCATGATTTTGACATACCCTTCATACTGAATTTAGAAACTTGAATGGCTATTAAGTAATATAGAATTAGTTTTACACATTTGGGACTCTTTTAGATTGTAAACTGATACTGTTAGAGATCAGATTTTTTATCTTTCATGTGTGCCTTGTCAATAAACTTTGCCTGATTGTAACTTCAATTTTTATGAAATTTCTGGTGCCTAAACATGCTGTATGAACAGGTGCTTAGATGATGGTACAGTTCTTAAAACACAACACTGTGATCTGATTTCTTGATTCTTATGTACTATTTATACCTCTTCATGCCTATTTTTGGATGTGAACTTCAGTGTCTCTCTCTGTATTGTTCTGTATTTCAAAATGTCACTTAACTCCTTCAATTGCTAATTATTATTTGAGTGTTTGTGTTCCTGAAAGCTCTTCAGCTGTTGTACCAATGAGAGGAATGATTGACTTTTATTTATGTGTTAAATAATAGGTTTAGTAAATGTGCCAAACATAGCTTCTGAAGAGCTATAGATGAGGAGACATCTTTTTGCATCCAATTATTGTGATAGGAGAGACTTCCAAGATGTTAATCATACAGATTGTTTACCTTGAAACTAAGGCCTTTCTTAATGAAAAGGGTGTAGTTACTACAAATACAAGTTGAGTGCAAGACTAAACTGAATCACAGGCTCAGAGAGAGCTATAAACCTAAGGAACCGGGCAGCAAACCTACTAAATTTGGTTCTAAGCCGTCTGTGGACCTATTTTCGGTGTTTTTCAGTGGTTTGAGATTTTTTTTTTTTATTATTTTTTTGGTTTGGTTTGGCCTGAGACCCTGTAACTTACAGTCAGATAAGCCCTAGGACACAAACTCAGAAACCTGTCTCAGTAAAGCACACGGAGCAGAGTTTACACATGCTTGATGCTCTGTCAGCTTGTGCAGAATAATAAATGGGCAGAAGGACAGCCTGATGTGCCCTCAGAGCCTGGCTGTTAGGCTTAGCAGCCTTGACAGTGTCTTTCTATTTATGTAATTGCATGGAAAAATGAAAGAAATGGGATCTGACACAGTCCTTATCTGAAATATAAAACCTCTGACTTGGGGTAAGTCTGCCTCAAGTTGCTATCATCATGCCTTTTTGGGTGGATGCAACACTACTATGAAACATAATACTGCTACTGTAAATTGTTTCTTTTGTCACTTGATTGATCACTTACACTGGATTATGATTCTCAAAAGCAGCTACTATATTTTAACGATAATTTCTAGCTGTGTGGGAGATGAACTGGTTAAACATATAAGGTGTCCAATGTGACAGAAAGCTCTGCTGACAGAACACTTTTAGGAAGTAATGGCAGCTGATATACCAGTTAGGAGGTGGCATTTTTAGTGTCTCATTTTGTTAAAAAAAAGAAAAGGGGGAGGGAAAAGGGAGGGAGGGTAATACCATTGTGTAAATACTCTAAATGAGCTCAAGAAACCTCTAGTTAATGTCATGACTGTAAAATTGCCTGTTGAGGACTACTATGTATAGAAAGAACCCCCTCAATTTTAGCATGGTGTGAATAAAGTGTTAGACTTGTAATACTGTAGAGGTTACGTAACACTTGTCCGTACATTACAAGAGTTTTCATCAACTTTCTGCAGTGGGTATTTAAAGATACTTGTGTGAAACTTCCTTCCCTAAAAGACAAATAGTTCTTCCAAAACTGTATGGTGCACAGAAATACCTCGTTGGAGGGGTAAAACATGACTTTTGAAAGAAATGTCCAATGCATACGTCTTTCTCAGCTCTTGATAGTCTCATTCATATTAGATGTATGCTTCCTGTTTAATAGTGCAAGTAAGACTTCTGAATTGCAAGTTTTTCTGTAATGCTGAATATTTTATATTGCTGGTTTCCATGACAAGCTTTTAGTTTTGTTCTGAGCAGTGTATATAATCTGGATCACTCTAGATCTTTGTTCCAATCTAAAGATATTATGCTATTTGTGTCACTTAAATCTTGTTTTATACACTTGATAGGTGCTTTTTGGGGCCCTTTGTTGAATAGTCCCCTAGCACTGAGGCATAGCTCAGCTGAAATCAGAGCAATAACAACTTCCTGGGATCCAAAATGTTATGATGTTACATTACACTTCTCATGCACAAAGCATGGACTTTGAACATTGATATGAATTTCAGTATGAGGTTTTATATTCACACTTTTGGGGGAATGGTATTTTAAAATACAGGTATTGTGAGTGAATTTGTAAAAAAAAAAAAAGTCCAGAATTTTAAAATGCTGTAGTTCCATGACAGACTTGTGTACTTTTTGAAATAAAACTGTTGGAGAAAACAGTAGTCTGTCTTTATTTTAAAGCAGCACTTGTATATGGCTTCAGCTTTTTCTTTATGTAATTAGAAGTGAACTAATAAATATGGCTGTGTATATCATGCTGGCATGAATAATTTTATTTATTGCTTTTTTCCCCTTCTTCCAAGGCAAGTAAAACTTTAGTTATTTTAAAAGATGCACTTTTAGGTGGGGTTTTTAATTGTAGATATAGTTATTCTGAAACATAAGGCTGGAAAGGAACTTTAGATTTCATCCCTCTCTATTTTAGGTAGAACCAAAAATTCCTGAAACTGATAAATCTTTGTCTTTTGAAATTCAAACAAGCAAGCTGACAGCACTCAAAGTATGTTGATAAAATGCTCGGGGGTTTTGTTGTTAATGTGTTAATTTTCATCTCTTTCAATTTTGATGAAGCTGACTCGGGATGCTCTGCACCACTTGGCCTTGCAAACCAACGGATTATTGTCTTTGTAATTTTACCTGAGATTAATGTGATTTCCCCAGTGTCATCTCAGGTGGAGATCCAAAGTCTGGCACAGGCTCTGTTTGCACTACTAGCAGGTGTTCAGTTCATATCATTGGAGGCATAATGAGCTTACATTTGTTCATAATGTATGCATGTTCATATGTTATAATGCATGCCTATCTTCATATATTAATGTGTTCTGGGCCAGGCCAGATGTTCCAGTCACTTCTTTGTATACATAAAAAAACCAATACATGTGTGCACAAGCATGTGAAGTTAAATGGACTACTGGTGGATCAACCTCCAGGATTTTTTTCTTTTTTTTTATTTCAAATTAAGACTCATGCTTAAATACCAAAGGAAGCCTAATAAAAATAGAAGTTCTGATTTGTGTCCATTTATAGAGTTTTAAGAAACCTTTCTTACACTCTCTTTAACATTCATGTCAAGACTCGGGAAAGGATGGAAGTGTTGAACTTAGAGTGGCAGTTTTGTCACAGATGGCTCTTGCATGCCTCAGCTGCTCCTCAGGTCTTTCATTTGGAGGTTAGGTGACTGTGAACCAGAAGCTGAGTACTACCTCCAGCTTGTCTGTGGAATTCCAGCAAAACAGCTAGAACTTTCCTGAGTGTCCTGACAGAACAGAGGGCACTCAGCACCTGATAGCTCTACAGAACCTCTGTGGTCCTTTATATGTGTATTAGACAATGCCTTGGATAAAGTGTCATCAAAGGTCTGGCTGTTTGTTTCTCTGAACATCTTGGCTATGTCTTTTGAGCTTACTATCTCTAATTTGTTTCCCTGATGAAGCAGCTTGAGTTCTTTCAAAGCTCTCTGATAATACTGATAGGCAATTAATTGCTAGGCTCTTTTAAAAAGCAGATAATGACAGCAACTTAGCCTTGTTTCCTATCTGTAAAATTCATAAAGCAGAATAGTTTGTAAAGAAAACAGCTGATTAAGTAGTAGATGCAAGAATAGGATGAAACAAAGCTATGAATGTTGCCTACCTTTCCAAATCTCAGCTTATTCTAAAACTACTTTTAGCTTGTGTATGACTGTAGGTGATTTCTCAAAACATGAGGACTTGCATCTTAATATAAAAATAATGTGTGTACTTGAGTTACGATGACTCTGTTGCTCTTAATTTGCTTTAGGCTTTTTCCAGAATGTTACAGGCACAACTACCAGGAGAAGAGTATGAACCTTTAATTTTATGAAATAACCACTCTGGCAGAAAAGTGGCCTGGAGGATTGTGTTGTCCCTGCATCTGACTTCCATTCAAAGTCAGGTTTCTGGAAATAGGAAACTTTTAAGAATCTTTTGATTTTTGTATCATTGGAAATCAAATTCAGTGTCACCCTTGTAAGTTGGTATTTTGAAGACTTCAGCTTTCAGCCGTTGAAGTGCTGGTCAGGTTGCTTAGGATATGCAAAGTCAGTAGTATTTAGTGGCAGCAGCTGCTATTTGGCTCCTCATTTTTAGTAAAGTTTCTTTTGTCAATGCTGTCTAGAGAAACAATGAAGGACAATTGTACCGTATTATTTGGGAAACAAAGCAGTGCAATTCATACAGGAACCCTGCATGATGCCAGGGTTGATGGATGGATGGATGGAGGGAGGGAGGGGAGCAGCTTTGTAAGGGAGTTGAGCTTGTTGGTTACACAACTTGATTATGTAACAGTTTTAAAAAGTGGCAATATTAGAAGAGACATTACCAAAGATAAAATTATGTGCTTTCAGATGTTAATCTAATTTTTTCTTAGGGGAAAAATCTCTGGAGGCAGTGTGTCTGCTGGGAAGCGCAGGGAGCTGCGCAATGCTTTGACAGTTGTCCCACTTCCAGGGCTGGATGCTGCGGCTGTGGGGAGCTGCAGCCTGGGCAGAAGCCACGTGCTGTACCTGAAGGGTATTGTACTCCCTTTCCCAGAGAATTTTTCCTAATTGCAAAATGGGGAGAGGAAAGCAGTGAGTCTGATCAGTTTCTGTGGGGTTTTGTACCAGGGATGGGAATTCTGGAAGCATGCGTGAACTTTCCAACTTCTTGAAGCCTTTCCCTACTCTGGATTGTAGCAACATCTGGCTTAGCGGTCTTCAGAGTCTGCAAAACATTTTTGCATTCAGAGTTGCTTATGTAGACAGCATACCTTCACTGCTTAAATTGCAGAGCCTTGCACTCTGCCTACCATCCATAATTTCTGCAGGTGATGACTCTGGTTATATTGTTACTAACAGTACTGTATAAAGAAGCAGAAGAAAGTAGATTCTCCTGAACAATCCAGGCAGGGCAAATGGTGACAGCTCAGCTTTTTGGTGTGCTGGGCACAAACATCGCCAGGGGTGTGGTGGTCACTTGGGTTAGAATGTGCTCTGAAGGAGTACTGAATCAGATGGTAAAGAGCTATAAAAGTCATTTAGTGCCGTCAGTAAATAGCTTCCAATTATGTCAGGTTCTCTGTGAGTAGGAAAGCAGCTTGAGCTTTTGTTTCTTGTGGCCAGTAAGTGCTGTACAAATGAAGTAACAGCTCTTTACAACTTGTGACTTGTCCTGGTCAGTGATTTGTAATTGAAACTATTACCGCATCCAGGGATCTGAATCTCCCTGTTTTGTGTCACTTGGTAATATTTTGCCTGTGAAACAGCAGTTAGGATTAGTCAGATTTCAAGGAAATTAAAATGTGCAGCAGAGCATTTGTTCCCAATGTTTAAGGGCTCTGATTGCAGTCCCAGCCACTCACAGGAACTCCTCAGGCAGCTGAGTGGGTGGTGTTTCAAAGAAACTATTTGCTGAAGTCAAAACACTTATACCACGTCTCACTTAGCTGTAGGAGAGCAAGCTAAAATTAATTTAAGATTTCTGTTTCCCGGTACAATAGCTCAGGTGGGAGGGAAGCCGATACCTTAGACTAGGAATAAAGGCAACTGGTGGGAATACATAAAACTACTGAATTGTTTTGACTGCTAAAGAAGATGCCAATTCTGGGGCACAGCTGGTGGTTGGTGAAACATGTCAAAAAGCTTCTGTTGTGGCTGCTAGCACTGCACTTCTCCAGATAAATAAAATGCCCTTCCATGTCACTTCCAATCTTGTAACTGTCAAGACCAGAAACCATTCATCTCATCTGTAAAATGCAAAATAAAGCTTGCAATTAGTTTGTTTTCACATACTCTTTCCTCTTTCTTGTTGATACATGAGAAAAATTCAGACTTACTAAAAGAACACGGCTTCAAATGAACTGTTTGGTCTTGCCCTGGTTTCATCCTTGTACTCTGTAATTCAAAAATGAAGTTGCTTAGGTATTACAGTATCTTTTGCCTCGGACTTGAGTTGTGGTTTGGGTGACCTCTTTAAGTAACCTATTTAATTTAATGATCTTGTATTCCTGTTTAAGATGAGGAAACTCCCTGTGTTTAAAACACAAAACTTCAAAAAGAAAAAAAATGCAGTGGATTCCCATTCTGTCCTCAGCCCATTTGGAAAATAAAAAGAAGGCTAAATATGAGTGCTTTGTGTGGAAACAGAGTGATAAATGTTGTGTTTGGGAATTATGAGTGTCCCCCATGGCTGATGCTTTGGCAGCCTCTGTCCCAGTCTCTCTGTGCCTAAATGTGACCTTTTGGTGCTCTGCAGTGACTTTCTAAGAGTGTTTTCCAACAGAAAGCTGAGGAACCCTCTAAGGCGCCAGGTGGTTATTGTCTTATTGTTTACTCAGGAAAATAATTGAGGTGAGAAATCTGCATTAGTTCAACCTTTTTGTTTTTAATAAGGTCTAACAAAAAGCTCTGGAAATGTAACAGTTGAGTTATGAATGTAATTTTTGATAGGTTTTAACAGTTGAGAAACAGTTTCAACAGATGAGACACTGAAATAAGAATTTTTAAAGAATATAAGATTTTAGAAATAGGCTATGCTGGAATTAGTTAAAGCTGGTAGATTAAAGCTGATAGATAGATAAGCTTTGCTAGGAGTCAATGATTAATTAAAAGAAGCTGGACATAGAGTAGCTATCCTGAATCCAAATAACTGATTATTTGTCATTTTTGATGAGAAACAGGAGAAACTAATGAATAGGCACAAAGAGAACAGACAATTTTTAATTGGACACCTGGAAAAACCATTCTTGGATCACATCCCTTAGAAATTGGAATAATACCAAGAACTAATTAACCTTGGACTACTTGAAAAGGTTGAAAGTTTAGGTGACGAAGACTACTGACTTCCTCACTTTTTGGGACCCCTGTCCACTTTTAAGACCACCGACCCAAATCAGAGAGCAAACAATGCATGCTTAATTGCTTTTTACCTAATTTACAAACGGAGTGGAGAAATAGGAGTAGTTAGTGCTGTGCATATGTATTAATGTTTTAAATATTCAAGACTTCTGTAAATAAATAGGCTCTGGAATTGTTTGTAACTTTGCAGGGCGTATCAGGGAGCTATCTCACGCTGCTGCCCAGTGCTGCATTAAACATACACTTTGTAACCTTAAACTGTTAGAGAGTCTTTTGTCCATCACAGTTGGATATCGATATTAGGTCGATATTCATATTTTCATAATTCAAAACACTGTATCATCTGTACACACACTGTTGCTGGGATTGAAGTACATACTTCTACATCTCTTTTATTTCCCAAAAAAATAGGTGCAACTATTGCCCAGTTGCTTAGTATGAAGCAGACCTTAGAGCTACTCATTAAAAAGTCAGTATTTTTCAGACTGAGGTTAAGGTCACCAATGATGATTCTTCATTTGAAGCCATTTAGGGGAAAAAAAATCCTCAGCTCGATTATCAATGTGTCTGTTGGTTTTCATTTAGCAGCAAGACAATGAAAATTGTGACTCTTGTGCAGATAACCTACAGCTGTGATCTTGCTGGATTTGCATACTTAAAAGGCATCAAAGTTCTAGACAGCAATTCTATGTTTTTAAAATCAAGGTTATGTTGCTACTTGAAGTATTTTAGGTGTATTATTTTAAGTATGATCTTTGCACATCTGAACTGGGTGGGCAGGCAGGAATCTCAACTAACCCACTAGAATCCTTTATTCCTAGGTGAAAGGGCTGAGAGGAAGGTTACAGCCTTTATGCTCAACAGTCCCTGTTGTTGCATATTAAAAATTAGCTTAATTTCCCTGCCCCTGGTTTTACCTGAGCAAGCTGGGGTTTCAACTGACAGTGAAAATTGGGTCGTTACGTTCTACATGTGAGTTTCATTCTGTCAACATCTCGTGTCTGTGCCAACCATATGAGCTAGTTAATTTGCTGCTGGCTTTATCGTTTGTACATGGGGGGAAAATTGCTGAACGTGCAAGGAGGCTGAGGACTTCTTTAATGCCTGACATGACTGACAGAAGCTCACTCACCAGCAATAAAAACAATAACAAAAAAATCCCAAGGCAGAGGACTCCAAATAATGAGATGGACAACTAGGGTTGATGTCCTGGCTCTGTCATGACTTAGCTGAGTGGTGTTTTGGTTTTTGTTTGGTTGTTTGTTTTTTTTTTTTCTGTTGGCATTGACATTTCCTCTTTGTCCATCATCTCTCAGCTGTTAGAATGGAGCCTTCTGTTGACTCTTTGTGACTTTTGGAACTAGGGTTTCCCATCGCATTGTCATTTGTTTTTAAAGCTATCCTTGGTGAGTATTTTCAGTCTTCACCAGATGCCCATCTAGTACTTTTTTCCATTTCTTTAATAACCTTCGGAAATTTTGAAACAGATGTATTTAAAGGTAGTTATCTTGATGAGACCATCTGTGGTTGTCTCTGTCCCCTGCTGCTTCCTGTTTTTTAATTCTGTCCTGACAGCAGTCACTCTTCCAGTACTTCTGGTGCTCCTTGAGTATTTCAGGCTGTAGGAAAAGTAATAGTTGAGCAGATCCCATTGTGTGGCTTCCTGAGGATGAGGGATCCCCCAAAGCCCATTGCCAATGCGGATAGTGTCCTCATCACTCCACTGTTCACTTGATACTCCCTCACCACCTTTTCCCTGCTGCTCACCGCAGGTGTCTTGGAACATATTCTGAGAGTGAGAATATGGAAATACAGACTCCAGAAGTGTTGGGTATTTTCCTTCACCGTTACTGACACGGGAGGTGTCTAACCCTGCGTGCGACAGGCTGAGATACAGCCACAGAGGTGGAGAGCTCCTTGGCATCACTGGCCCTGGCATTTGGTATTTTATACACTTTGCCTACAGCTTCCCACTTACACTGGTGCCTGACCTTCCTCTTTCTATCACACGCTGCCTTTTTATTCCTGACTGTGGTACAGATTTCACTACTGGACCAGGACAGAGTTGTAGGCAGGTTTTTCTTTCTCAGTGTGGTATGTTGTTTTCAATCAAGCTTTTGTGGAGGGTCATTCTTTTTACTGTCACTTTCTATCATATTTTCTGTTCCTAACCAGTTTTACTTGCCTCTGCTTTAGGCACTTAAGCTACATTTCATACAGTGTATTTCAGACTGGCCCCTGGTTTTCCAGCTTAATGGGGCTGTGATTGCAAGTACCTGGGCAGACAGTAGTTTCTTATTAACTGATAGTTTTCCTTGCACGATCCAAAGGACTTACCACATCTTGTTTATAAGTTACAACACTGGGGGGGTGGATGTTTAATTTTTTTTTATTATTATTTATTTATTCTTTATCACAGCTGCATGAACAGCCTCTAGCTGCATGCTAAGGTTCACTTGCCAGACTGCATTTTTCTTTATTTAAGTAATTTCTTTTATTGCTAGAGATTTGCTTGGATGAGAAGGAAAGGCAAAGAAAATCAAGACTGAAAGTATCAGGGCAGTGCAGCAAGGGAGAACAGATTGGTTGCCTTTCTAGTTCATTTAACCATCTGATTTTGAAAAACCCTTGCTTTTCCAAACAACTAGGGTATCAGGAACTATTCCCCCACCCCAGCTCGACTGTGTGTCATGTAGCAGAATTTTCTCCATAAGCAGGTATGCTAATTGTCTCTTGACTCATTCATGAAATGGAGCAGAGAGGAACTGGATGGAGAGACGTTGTTACATGAACCCCTGCTTGCACACCTGCCCTATCCCTGGGAAAAGCTGGATTTATGAATCTTTTGGAGTGTAAGAGCACTGTTTCTACAGTCTCTTCCAGTAGAATGATATAGGATGAACTGTGTGTGGAGCAGCTAAACTTTATTTAGAAGCCATATGCTTGCTAATTATTAACTTGAGAACTATAAATGCAAGAGGTGGGAAGTAGCAGCATTGTGCAATCCATGGTGCAAAGACAGGAATACAGAAAGGACACTTCTGCCCTCAGTGTTCCTTCCCAATTAATGCGTCTCTTAATATTCCCTACAACAATAATTATGTGAACAGTGGCCAGAATATTCAGACAACAGCAGGTTCTCATGCCAGGTAATAGGTTGAAACAGAAAGAAGTCAAAGGTTGTGATTTCCTGCCAAGCACAACTTGGTACTGCTTTGAGTTACTCTTCCAAGCAAAGTTTTGGGAAGGCACTCAGTTCCTTTTACTGTCATGTGCAACTGGAAGCTTGCATTTGATGTGTAATTCTAATTGCAGTGTGACAGTGTGCAAAGAAGAAAGTGAGATGTTGCAGAAATAGCCTGAGTCAGTTGTTTTAATTACTGGTCTTATGGAGAAACTATTGTGGCATGGAGACACGTCTTAAAAATCTGTGAGGATGAGTGTAATTATACAAAGACCTGTAATAAGCTGAAATTCGTTAAGAAAATGAGATGTTTCCAGTAAACACAATACATCCATATACATTTGTGAATTATTAGTTAGGAAGAGTTGTTTTCTGGGGTATTACCATGTTTGCAGAATTAATATTGGTGACTGTTGGCAGCATTTAGGTAAAGGCAGCACGTAGAAAGTGCATTTTGTAGCGTGGAGATGTGGCAGAAATGCTGAGTTATCATTTTTCTTACAATACCAGTTGTAGAATATGAACTCAAAGAATACAGAGCTGATAGAGAACTGTAACTGGAACAAATATTTATTTTTTATTATCTTTGTACAAGACATTATCCCCAGAAAGGTCAATAACAACAGTTAAGGGAACTAGAACTGATTCCTAAAGAAATGGTGAAATGACTAAGTGTGCAGGTTCGGATGAGGCACTTTGAGAAAACTGAGTGTTTATGGCAGTAAAGAACAGAACTGTGTGGTTCTTTTACAATGCCAAGTTACTAGTATGAAACTTAGGA
Source organism: Nicator chloris (assembly GCA_013400495.1). NCBI lineage: Eukaryota > Metazoa > Chordata > Aves > Passeriformes > Pycnonotidae > Nicator > Nicator chloris. The sequence goes on from WAAE01024130.1 coordinate 14,309, forward strand.
AAGAGACGTTTAGTGGATTTTGACAGGGACTTAAAAAGTGCAATGCAGCAGGAGTGCACAGGGAAATCCATGAGATACTGAAAATTTCCTGTCAAGTTAAACTAACCGTTATTTATAGTCCACTGATCAGTGAAGTTTCAATTTGCTGCACCACTGTATCTTTTTGCTATCAGACACTGGTATAAACCCTAATCTGAATGACCACGAGTTGGGTGATGATCTGAACAGTGCATTTAATTACTGTGTGTTACAGTACCTAGTCTCCTGTTGATAGAGATTAATGATATTCTTTCTTTTTGTAGTATGACATCGCACACAAGATTGGTGACATAACAGTGGTATAAACATGAAGAAACAGGCATCACTTTTTGCATGACTTTCCAGTATGGTGAAACTGAAGTACATTATGAAATGAAGTGCTGGGTTTTTTTACTTGATCTCACTTTAGATTCAAGATTTTAAGTAGGCTGTATTCAGTTTTGTAAGTACCAAATTTTTTCTTTTTCATATTTTTAATGCAAAGTTTACAAAGCCACTCCTGACGTTTTTCTTACTACTTTTGCGTTGTGAAAAGCGTGCACCATCCCTCCTCTCTGCTTCCCCCGCCCCATTCCTGGAGATGCAAAAAATTGTGAATTTAACAAAATCAACTCAGGTAGCAGAAATATAGCCTTAAGCAGCAGGGTGTTAAAGAGATTGTAATCCGAAATAGAGTAGTTTTGGGTTTTCCTAGCTTTCTGGTCTGCTGATTTCACAAGGGAGTGTGTCATCTATTGAATGCTGTAGTGATACCCATGAGGGCTTACAAACTGTGTGCAAAATGTGCTGTGTTTTGAGATTGTATATATTTTATAACATTTAATAAAATATACTTGAATGTTACAGTCAACACATGCTTCAGCATAATCTGTTAATGTCCATGTCTGTGCAATTCCTTGTTCCTTCTTCTCCCCAGTTTACCATGCAGGAGCCCAGAGGGAAGAAGAGTATGCTCTTTAAACCAGGCTGGTTCTGGGGTCCCCATTGCCTCCTGCAGTGTGGAGACTTTGGGTATCGATTTCAGAATGAAAATATTAATTTACTTAACCATGCAAGGATGAGCCCACTGTAATCTGATCTAATGAACTGGAATTTACTAAATCAGTTTTTGGAGGCTGGTACCCCGCTGGTATTTGGGGATTTTTGGTAAGTCATTACCTGTCACAGTCCACATAAATCAGAGCATACTGAAGGACACAGGGAATTGAGGTAGTAGCAGTGAGCACATGCTTTTCCAAACTTGCCTTTAACTACATCTATCTGTGCTCTTGAGAAATACTGGTGGTGGTTTCCAACTATTGTAAATATGTAGTTATTAATTTAAACATTAATTTAAACATTAATCTAGGGGCATGTGGTCTGAAGGCAACCACATAATCCATTGTGAAACTGGTGGTTATAATGCTGAAAAGTTATTCAATTATTTTTGCTTCTGTTTTTGGGAGGAACATAGCTAATTCTAGAATAAACTCAGATGCTGTCAAGCACAAGTTCCATTTAATGAGTTTTGTCACTGCACATGAACAGTCAAGTAAAACCATCTAAGGAAACAGAAATAACTTCTTGAGAAAAATAGAAGCGTGTAGGGTTTCTAAATAAAGCAGGTTTAAGTACCCAATTAAAAAAAAAAATTGTTCCAAATCTAAGTTCAACGTTGTAATTACAGAAAAGATACTTTGTCTTTAAGAAGCATTTGTTTTTGTGCCAAAATATTGCATTCCTCATTCTCTCCTTTGACTCCTTGCTGCCTAAACTTGTCTCTGAGTGAATCTGGCAAGTAATTACTCAGGGTAAAATTCCATTGGGATCGGTGTGAAAGCTGCCGTGTCAAGAAGCAGCAAGTGCCTGTTGTGTTTAGTGTATGTTCTGTAATGTAATGATTAGTAGACAGAATTTACCTTTTTTGCTGTGACATGCTCCATATAAGATAAGAAAGTGGCTTTTCCTGCCCTCAATGATCACCATCATCTCAGTGCTTAATTTCTGGTGTTCAAGAAAATTGGAGAAAGGTAGGAGTAACTGTGCAAGCTTATAGTTTTGTTTAAAAAGTGAATTTTGTAGATCTCTCTTTCTGCAGAAAAATTTGCAAAGCTTGCTGCACTAAAGGATGTTCTTAAAGCAATAAGTGGAATAAGCGCTTTTTTTGTATTTAAATTCCTGTCTAAATTAACAGGTATATATTTTAAGCAAAAAACAAAAAAACCCTGTATATAATTGCTGTCATTGAAGGTAAATGTGTGCCAATTTTGCAAAATTTGTGGGGTTTTTTTGTTTGTTTTTCCCAAGAAATTAGTAACTAAAAATTCCTTGTCATCTCTCTGAGGAGTTGCTTGGTTAATTCCCATGATCTTACCAGATGTCCAGATACTGAGTTTTTTGGTAGATGCTTTGTGTTGGGTAGTTAGCCCAGAAGTCAACCCTGCCTGAGGTCACCAAGTACGGGCTGTTAACTTTATGTTACTGTGGTGTAAGCAGGACATGAGTTTGAAAGCTTGTCTGATGCCACACAGAAAGTCTGAAGATTTATTCTCACTCTCAGTCTTTTCTCTGCCACCTTCCTCAGGCTTGAAAGATATGATGGTTAAGCCTGAGGGTTGTACCTCTACAGATAATTGTGGCTGTTTGGAGTGGCTGGAGATATCAGGGGAAAGTTTCACTTGGTATAGGTTATTTTTACAACTATTTATCCTTTGTAATACATAGAACAGCTTGGTCACACATGGTCAGCAGGTGGAAAACTCCCTGACTCTTGTGCCAACACTATTAGAAATGAGTTGAACACTAAATGAGAAATAGTGCATTTCACATACTTTACTTCTTGCCAGGGCTTGCTTGTTAGAGGAGAGTTTAAGCATGTGTTTGTTTGGTAGCTGTGCTCCTGTCACACCCAGAAGAATCTCATGTCATGTTTTTCATGCTGGCCTGGACCTGGAGAGTCACAAAGCCTGAATGTCACCAACAGCAGCTGTATCTTTGCTGTCCTCCATCCTTGCATATGACCTTGTTCTACCAAATGGGAGTTGTGAGATCGAGGTGCTCCTTCTCTCTGTTTAGCTCAGACCACTTCTGAAACAGTTCTGTTTCTCCCAAAGCCATCGTAAATTACAGGTGTCTGAGAAGCAGCACTGTGCTCAGCCATTCTCATGCGTCCCAAGATGATCTCTGTGGTGGCCAAGCCTTGCAGTCATGTGGAACTTTGGAAAAAGTGTGTTGTTACTGAGCTTGGTTCTGCTGCTCAGACTGCCAGGGTGGCATCTTGCGTGCTCTGTACAGTATAAGGTGAGCCAGGCAGTTCACCAGGTGAACTGTCCCATGGTCGAGGGGGGTTTGGATTCCAACAGTGCCCTGCAGGCCGTATGGCTGCAACAGGCTCAGAGGCTCTGCCAGTGCAAGGCAGTTCCACATGGCTGCAGCTGTATCCATGTCTGAAGTGGTATCGTTGTAAGTATTTGTGTAAAATTAAGAAGCCTCAAATCGTGACTCTGGCGTGTGTGTTTTGAATGGCAGCATCTGGCTCGCTGCAGAAGGATTTGGCCCAGCCTGTCTTGACTCTTCTTTCCTGGCCTTGGGCTCCCTCCTGTCTTGTCAGCGTAAGTACTGGTGCAGCTGCCGTGAGCCACATCAGAGACACGATATGGTTTAAAACTGCTTACATATGGTGAAGTGTAGTTTGAACTTGGGTACGTTCAGCATTCAGTTCAGCTGGCAGCTGCACCGGTATTTGTGCTGACAAGAGGGGAAGGAGGCAGTGTGAAAGTGGAAAGAAGGATCAAAGTACAAGAAAAAGGCAGACAACAAACGACTTTCAGCAGTGGGGTTAAAAGGGCCCAAGGCACTCAAGGCCCTGCCCTGCTCTGCACAGGTTCTTGGCCCAGGCAAACTTCAGAGGAGCTTTCCAGCTTCAGTGCTCTGTGATCCTGTAAATAAGATTCATATTGCCAAATTCTCTCTGCATTCAAAAATATTGATCCTCAGCTGCCGTGCTCAAAGCTACAGGCTCCTCAGCTTTTGGCACTGGTGTTTCCAGGCACCTCTACCCTCCTACCATGTGCAGATACCCTTTATTCTGAGTAGGATGCACAGCTTGCATCATATTGCATGTGCATCCCATTGCCTGCCACATGTATGAGTGTTTGTAGGTATGCACAGTGTGTTCCCAGGGCACCCTGCTCCAGTCAGCGCCGGGACAGAGCACGCTAGCAGAGTTGCCACTTTCCTTCTAAGACTTAAAGGAGATGGTAGTTGATAATGCTGATGTTGTCATCAACTATGAGCTTGCAAGAAATATATGCAGTTATTTCATGTGACTTTGAAGTAATCCCGAGTCTCTCCCTAAGGCATCTTGTGGAACATCCACACAGGCAAACCACCTTTGGCTTCAGCAACCACGCAGGTGGTGACTGGCACTGCAGTTCCCTCAGCAGGCTCCCAGCTGACCTGTGCTGCTGACAAAATATGGGTGGGTCAAACACAGACAAAGGGAAATCACTTACTTCAATCTCAACTCCAGTAGCATGTGGAAGGTCAAGAGGGAAATCATTACTTAAAAGGAAGCCCCAGCATCTTTCACTATAATTCAATGCCACATTCGGAGATTGCTTGTTGAAATCTGCATGCTGGAGACCCAGCTCACTGGGTTTCAACAACACTGTAAACATAGCATAGCTGCAACTTTAGCATCATGCATTCCAGTTCATTTCTATTCCTCACATGACTTTCATTATTTACAGGAAAATGGGATACATTAAGAATCTCAAGTAATTTATTTTGAATGGCTTCCTTTAGTGCAGGCTGCATTAAAGCTCAGGAGGCAGCTAGATGTGATCTGACACTGAATATGCAAAAATATTTACAATGAGCTGTATGTACCATGTTCTTTATGAATAATTTGCCTGTTACAAAGTAAATGTCATTAATTAGAATTATCACAACATAAGCCATGAAAGTTTGGGCTGGCAAAAATATAATAATGGGATTTCTGCTGTTTTCATTAACATTGGGTCACATGCATTTTACCATTTCTGAGTATCTAACTTGACAATGTCTTCTCTCTGTCCTCATGACTGAGTCGTTGTTAATACAAGAAGAATTTGCTGTCCTTGCAGAGAAATTGTGTTCCCTTCACATATGTTTTTTTGACCTTTTTCCTCTTATCAGAAATCAAACTTTTCCATAAACTCCAATAGTCCTGCTTCTGAGGTTAACAGAAAAGAAGGTGGAAATTCAAATAAATCTTACATCATGCACTAACATGGAGATGAGGGGCATGGAAGCCTTGAAGGACTCCTCAAAGGAGTGGGTTGCTGAAATTGGGAAAGGGAGCACTAACACACCAAATCCTGTTCTATGACAGACAAAAAAGTTTCACGCTTTAAAATCCATAATTCCATAATTTTTATACATGTTTTTATAATTTAAATCAGGAACTAGGCATTTCTATGATGGGTGTGTTTAGAAGTAGCTAGGCTAGTTTCAAACCTTAGAGCAAAATTTTAGATAAACTGTCTTTAACAGTGAGCATTGCCTCTCATAATCCCTCCACATCCCGCAAAGCGTTGGTCTGTAGCAGTTGTGCCCTGGATTAGCTTCAAGCACGCAGTCCCAAACCATGGACACCATGCCCTGTAGTGCTGGCTGCCATCCTGGGTGGTTCTAGTCCCAGGGGTGAACCAGAGCTGAGGGGGGACTTCTGTTCTCTGCCTCTCCCCCAAATCAAAATCTTGGCCTTTTGTGAGAAGTTTGAATTGCCACACAGTTCCAAGCTCTCGCCCTGGACCATGTGCTGCAGGATGCTGGGAAGGTGGGTTGGTTACTTTTCTAAGACATAACAGATGTCCTACATTTTGCTCCATTTTTTTGAGGGTTGAATTTTGTTTTTTTTCTTTCTTAAAGAAAGAGGAATCCTTTATCATCTCTCAGTGCTGTATTTCAGTGACCAGTGTTAGTGTCTGATAGCTGTTTGTCATACTAGGGCCTCTGCTTTGGCTTCAATGCAATAAGTTAATCAGGATAGGTTAAATGAGCTTGGGTAGGCTTTTGCTGGGGTTAATTAGATGTGTGTGTGTGTATACAGTTTCTACTATGTCAGCAGAAAGGTGGGTAGGTAATACCTTCAGCTGTTCCATCTGGATACAGAAGAGGAGGAGATGCTGTTGGGAAGCACCTGGGTAGAGCAAAGGTGTGCTAAGCAACGGGTCTGTCTTGATGTCACAAGACACATTCCAGTGACTGGTGTGCAGATCTCTGCAGGAGCTGCTCTTGGCCTAGTTTGTGTGGTAATGAGAAATGGAAATGCTAACAAAAAGTCTGTCTGTATTTGTAGGATGAAGTATTTGTAGTAATGAAAATCATTACACATGACTTTCTGCACTGCTGCTAAGAAGAGAAAATGACAATAGTTTAGTCTTTCTTTAAAACATTTGGAGACATGTAAGAAAGAAACTAGGAGACATCAGGTGGGTGCACTGGGCTCCTCTTCCACCCACAGCCAGGAGACAGCGGTGGGATGGGCCAGAAAGGGATCCTGGAGGGTTTTGAGTGCATTGTGATGTCAGAGTTTTCTGCAACGGTGAGGGGTTTTCACCTTTCCCAGACTCCCTGACTACTGCTGCAAATGGATGGAAAACTCACATTTTGCTTTTTTTACCTTTAGTACCAGGATAATGGTTGACACAGCATGGAGCTTCAGGGCACCAAGGGGAAAATGGGATTCAGAACCACTTTCCCTGCCTCCTAGGGAGCAGGATCCACTCAGGATCAGCTCCACTGATCCTTTTAGTTGGAAAGTCAGCTTGACTGTTAGTTGACCTAAGACAATGCTATTACTCTTCATAAAAGGCATTGTACACAAGTAAATTGTTGTCCTATTGTATGACACTGAGAAGCCATATTTTGGCACGTCAGTGAGTTGCCTGGAGGAAGGAGATGTACGGAAGAAGATGAAGGATGTGTCGTACGCTGCGAGTGGTGTCGCCTTCTCTTCTGTCGTGTCCCCCGAATGTTCTGGCTCGGCACTGTGCTTCCATGCGGAAGAATAAGGATTAGGTTTGTCCTGCTGTGAGATGATTCATGTGTGGGGAATGTGCGTGCTCAGAAACTGCGAGATTTGATTCAAGAGTGCATCACCGAAGAGAGGCTTGTATTGAGAATCAGCAATAAAACAATAGCTGAGCAGGGAAGAATGTGTTTAATAAAAGGAATTTACAGTTGAAATCTTAAGCAGTTAGGATTGCTTGTCTGACCATTTCTGCTAAAGTTGTTGCTCTTCATTCTGTTTTTAAAATGTCTTTAGATACACTGTTTATTCTTGGATCTTAGATTCATATACATATTTACACATATTCATATTACACATTTTATGTGTATATATTTTTAAATTATGCACTCTCTGAGGTGTTTTTTCCAATTTTACTACATGATTTTGCTTTTATACCATGTTAACATTTACATAATAATAAAACAGGGCTGGATATTTAAAGTTAATGTAGCAGCACCTAGATGTCAAACTGTTATTTCCTTTATCTAAAGTGTGAGGGATGTGAGTTAATATTTGACAAAAAAAAAGTGTTTCCCTACTTTGATATCATTCATGCTTTCCCAGAGATGTTAACATAACCCTGTAATTGGCATGAATTCTATCCAGCAATGAGCACTGTAGGAAATGCACTTTATGTTTGTTACTTGTTTTTAAGGCACAGTGGAAATTCATAGGCTATAACAAGCTGTGCATTTGAATGTGGCTGATTTTCTCTCTGTGCAATTAATTTATTCTGATGGGAAAAGTAATATCAAGCTGAACATATTTCTTAGTGGAGAGCTTTCTGTGAAAGATCTTCACTGGGTTATAAGTGCATAATTTCCAAACAGCATGTTATGTTAAACAGACACTTCCAGAAAATATGCATTTGAACTCTCCCCTCCAGAAAAAGAAAAAACAAAAAGGAAGAAACAACTGTTTTATCTTAGATTCCAGTTCTTGTCTTCATAGTGAACAACTGAGGCATGACAACATGGTTCTGGTATACAAGTCATGAAAAATAAAATTTATAAGGCAAAAACACAGCTTAGGCTGGGTTGTCTTTAGCTTGTCACTTTGACTTCTGTCTGAGCAGAGAAAAGGCTCATGCCACTGTAGAACTGCTTGGAAACCCTGTGTGAAACTTGTTTATGCCACTCAGGTCCCCTCTGGCCAGGTAACCTCACCACGCACTGCAGACCCAGATGTGACTGGTGGTCGGGGGTGCTGGGCTGCTGAGAATTGGTGCGTTGTGCTGCTGGAAGAGTATGGCAAAAAGGCCTCATCATCCTCATCACAGCCAACTGCTGCATGAGAGGCAGCCTCCCAAGCCTCACGGACCCTGCCGCTGCTTTCCTGCTGGCCGCTTTACCCTCTTTACCTTCCTGCCTTTCTCTTTTTTAGTTTTCCCTGTCAAGCAACTTCATTGCTAGAGCCAACATATGCCATAATGTAGAGATGCTGCTGCTGAAGCTCTGTGCCTCTAAACTTGTGCAGCAAGAACTCTTTTGTTTCTTTTTCGTTTCTGTTGGGGCACAATTTGGGCAGGCAGTGAATCCGTGGGAGATGGAGCTAGAAAAGCACAGCACTTTTTGCTGAGTTCCATGGGGTTTTTTTGGTTTGTTTTGTTTTTTCCTTTCCCCATTTAATCTGACTAGAATTGAGAGACAAAGAAAGCCAAATCCAACCCATTGTTGCTCAGGCAACAAGATGTAGCTAAGAATGAAAACTGCGGCTTCATTAAAAACGGTGCAAAGGATGTGCTGTGATTGTCTGTGGAAATTTCTGTCAATCAAACCTGGGTGCATTATGAAAACATCAATTTCCATCAGATTCACCACATAAGCGGCTCAACCTGCCATGACAAGTTTGCATTTGTTTATATTCATATGAACTGTTGCTATTTGGAAGTTAGAATGTTTTTGGCAGGCACCAAGACCGAAATGTGGTTAATTTCTTCTTGCCAATTATCAGTTCTGCTGGATATATCATACAGCTACCTAAGAAATCTGACAGGCTTCATAAAATCAGCCTCAAGCTAATTAGTAATGTCAATGTTTTTCAAATGACTGTTGATTTTAATGCTGTACCTCATCCAGGGACCATCACCCTGTGTATTCACGAGATATGGCAAAGTGTCATAGCCATGAATCTAAAGCTTTCTCAAATATGAACATATTTCTGTCCTTTTATCTCCTCTGTACTCCTCTATTCTCAGTTTGTAATCCTGATTTTTCTTATGGATTTAGTTAACTTAATCTATGTAACTGGCCGGGCCCAGAGAGTGGTGGTGACCGGTGCTGCATCCAGCTGGGGACAGTCACCAGTGGTGTCCCCCAGGGGTCTGTGCTGGGGCCTGCTCTGTCCAATATTTTTATTGATGACATGGATGAGGGGATTGAGTCTTTCATTAGTAAATTTGCAGATGTCACTAAGCTGGGAGTGTGTGTCAATCTGTTGGAAGGTAGGAGGGCTCTGCAGAGAGACCTGGAACAGTTGGATGGATGGGCAGAGTCCAATAAGATGAAGTTTAGTAAGTCCAAGTGCCAGGTACTGCATTTTGGCCACAAGAACCCCCTGCAATGTTACAGGCTGGGGACGGTGTGGCTGGACAGTGCCCAGGCAGAAAGGGACCTGGGGGTGCTGGTGACAGCAGCTGAACATGAGCCAGCAGTGTGCCCTGGTGGCCAAGAAGGCCAACGGCATCCTGGCCTGGATCAGGAATGGTGTGGCCAGCAGGAGCAGGGAGGTCATTCTTCCCCTGT
>WAAE01024130.1:24776-86501 GCA_013400495.1 Nicator chloris
TTTTTACAGAAAGGGTGATAATGTACTGGAATGGTCTACCCGGGGAGGTGGTGGAGTCACCATCCCTGGATGTGTTTAAAAAAGACTGGATGTGGCACTCAGTCCCATGGTTTAGTTGAGGTGTTAGGGCAAAGGTTGGACTCGATGATCTTGAAGGTCTCTTCCAACCTAGAATTCTGTGAATTCTGTGAATTCTGTGAATTCTGTGAACTGAAGAGAAAAAAACCACATGGCAAAACTTCCTGCATTACTGGCTTGATATTATACATTCATAATGATGAAGTGCCACATACAACTATGAAGGAAGTGCTAGATTCTGCAGTGTTACTATATCTTATGATACTTGATTTTGTTTCCCTTTAGTCTTGAACTGCTGGAATTAACTAATGAAACGGCAATTTGGGGGGTGAAATACTTGATTAAGAATATGGAACAATCATACAGAAGTAAAACAATCCCATAAAACCCAAAAAACCCCCACATTATATTATAGTATATACAAAAACCCACCACACACACACATTAACATGTGCATTGTTGTTAACCTTTATGGTATAGTTAGGAATTAGAAATGTAGTAAGGTAGAAATCTGATAATACTCTTCTTTCACGTTAACTTTTGTTAAAAGTATTAAACACACTCTTATCACTAGCAAATAGTATTGCTACTTTTGTGGTAGGCTTGAGTCTAATGTTCTGACCCAGACTGACCTCACTGTGTTAGACACTGCAGGCAAACAGTAAGAAACCTGTCCTACCACACAGATCCTGTAATCCAAATAATAAATACAACCAAATGCTGAGAGGTGAAGGAGTGGGCAGATGGTTGTCTTTATTTTACAGAGGGGGAACCAAGTGAGCAATTAGTTCAGTGAGATACCACAGATTGAAGAGGGGCCCTGCAATAGAAAGATAATCCCAAACCAGGCTTCCTGTATCAAAGTCCAGAGCATTCACCAGGTCAGAATTCTTCCAGCAACAAGAGCTGTGGCAGCAAAAGAAGAGAAAGTATACCTAGGCATTAGCTGGAGAGGTTGACAGAATTGTGAGTCATTAGGTAGAAAGAGGAAATGGGAAGCTGGAGGATAGGATTATGGAAAAGCTAAAAGCAAAGCTTTTAATCTATGAACCTTCCCTTCACAGATAGTTGAGGTATGACTGCCAAAATACGATGTTTATTTTAGGTTTATTCCCAGTAGGAGACTTCATAAAAATGTGTGGATCATATTTTTTTTCAGTTTTATTTCATCAGCTGTTGGAAAGTCTGTGCTGTCTCCTAGTTTCTGGGGATCAAAGTATAGGCAGTGAAAAATAATCTAATCTGCCACTTTGGAATAATTTGCCACAGCAGGCATTCCTGGTGCAAATCAGAGTACAAATCAGATGGTGAATCAGTGATCTCAAAAGAGGATTACCTTGGATTAGTTGCCCAGTGAAGCAGGCACTTTGTACAATGCAGCAGACAGCTCCAACATGAGCCAATTCATTGCTTGTTTTTCAGGTTTTTTGTTGTTTTTTTTAAAGGAACACTAATTTACCAATGGATTTTCATACACTAATTAACGGTATTTTGGCAGAATTTGTGTCTAGAAGACAGATTAGGTGACAGTACCACTAAGCAAATTTAATGGCCAGACTTTCAGGAGAGGGAGGAGGCTTGGTAGGAAGCAGCCTAAGCTGCATTTTGGTTGACAGCAGGTACAGGTTTAAACAATGGTTTGAAGGTTCTGTCTTGAATGTCCATTTCAGCTCAGAGCTTGATTTGTGAGACAGAGAGGAGACAATTCTGTCTGGCCATGGTTCAGTTCTCCTGCTTCTCTAGTTTAAGGATGTAATGTTTTAGTGATGCTTGAATTATAGAATCATAGCATGGCCTGGGTGGGAAGGGACCTTAAAGTTCATCTGGTTCTAACCCCATGCCATGGGCAGGGACACCTTCCACTAGACCAGATTGCTCAGAGCCCCATCCAACCTGGCCTTGAACACTTCCAGGGATGGGGCAGCCACAGCTTCTCTGGGCAACCTGTGCCAGGGCCTCACCAACCTCACAGTAAAAAATTTCGTCCTAATGTCATCTAAACATTTTGTGTCTCAGTTTGAAGATGTTCCCCCTTGTCCTGTCACTCCAGACCCTTGTAAAGAGTGGGCTCCTGTGGGCTCCCTTCAAGTACTGGAAGGCCACAATTAGGTCAAAGCCGCCTCTTTTCCATGCTGAACAGCCGCAGTTCTCCCAGCCTTTGCTCACAGCAGAGCTGCTCCATCCCGCTGATCCCCTTGGTGCCTCCTCTGGCCTGGCTCCAGCAGGTGCCTGTCCTTGCAGTGCTGGGAGCCCAGAGCTGGCTGCAGCCCTGCAGGTGGGGTCTCAGCAGAGCGGGGCAGAGGGGCAGAATCCCCTCCCTGCCCTGCTGCCCACGGGCCTTTGGGTGAGCCCAGCACACGGCGGGTTCTGGGCTCCCAGCGCACACGGCCGGGGCGTGTCCAGCCTCTCCCCCACCTGCACCCCCAAGTCCTTCTGCCAGGGCTGCTCATGAAGAAAAGCTTTAATACCATTTTACTGGTAGTATACATTGCTAAATTAATCTGCTTTTCGGTTTCACGAGACTGATATAAGTAATAAGGTGATTATAAACACCACTTATCCATTTATGACCACAATGCCCCATTTCTTCAGGTTAATATTTAACTCCATCATGCTGTAGCTGTGAGGTCATTATTGTACACAATCAATTGTTTTGCCACTTCCCTGTTTGCCTGGGTTCTGGTAATTTATTAATAAAGATAAAGCCATTTATCTTCTGCATTTCTGCATTTCCTTCCTCATTCTGCATTTCCCATGTCACAAATTTGGCTTGTTGGCTTAAGATGCATCATCTATCCAGAACCAGTCTTTGGGGTGTCGTTAAAGGGATTGGAAGAGAAGTGAAGGACAAGAACTCGGACATCATGCACTAAAAAGAGGGATATTGTGCATATTCTGTGTGTGTGAAATGGTATCTGTTTCAGTATGCATGGAAAGCAGTCTTTGATGGAAAGCTCAAATTTCACAGGCAATATAAAACCTCAGAACCCTCTTCTTCTGTGGAAGAAGAGCAGAAGTAGCCAACTCTCACTGTGATGGCAGCAAAAAACACATGCTAAAGCTTGAGATCCAGACAGCTTTACATTAAGGCAAGCCCAGACCCAGCAGCAATATTTTCTACATTGTTTAGACAGTAACAGCTCCAGACCATTGTCCCAGCTCTGCTCCCACCCCCTGACACACTGGGGAGAAGTGTGAGCAAGCTAAAATTTAGGAGTCACTGGTGAACAGTGACTTTGCACCATTGTTTCTGTGTTCAGAGCAAGCCTGAACAAGCGCTGGGAAGCTTGGTGTCTGCTCCACACAAAGGTCAGCATGTTGCTTCTGGTTCCGTGCCAGACTGGTTGTTCTGCCAGAGGTTTCCTCCCCTCTGTCATCACCCTACTCTCTCCTCTGGACTCTGCAGCAGGCTAGAAGCAAGCCAGAAGAAGAAAATATCACAATTGCTCTTGAATCTTCTTTTGAAATGGATGAAAATGTTTCCCTGGTGCCCACTGTCCTAGGTGAGACACCAGTTTCAGCAATGGACAAAGTACTATGAAAAGTGACAGGGAGACTTGCACCTCTAAACTGCTGGGATGGAATGAGGTCAAGTTTGGCACAGTGCATTACATCAGCTAGAGGAACCCTCCTCTAAAAAACAGCCCTTGCCAGCCACGCCAGATACATGTTCTATCCTGCCTGTGCAAAACCACCACTGAAAGCCTCTTTGCACCAGGGCTGTGACAAAGATGTTCAGGTATGTTTCTGCAGGAAGCAGTATAAATGCCTACTGTCTTTTATGTATATTTGTAACACAGCTCTTCTACAGCCTGCTGCTCCTGGAGCACACCAAGGATCCTCTGCCGTAAAGCAAACGTCAGAACCTATATTTTAAATAAAGAAATACTTCTTCAAACACATGGAAATTCAGGCTTGCAAGAGTTGTTAGGATTATGACACAGGACAAAGTTTCTTGGTTGCTTTAGGGGTGTTCTAAGTCCACCTGTGCTTAGAGTGCATTGTTACTTAACAGGAGTGGCAAACTTTAGAAGGATAACAAGACTGAGTGAGTTTTCCTCATGTGGCAGACTGGAAATCTGTCTATGTGTCCATGACAGAAGCAGAATCAACACCAGATTCTTATTAACTATATTTGTTTGTCTCCAAATTCTTCCAAAACATGACAAAGTGCTAAAGGCACTTTAATCTTGGCATGTGCAATTATTTCTTATGAAATAAAAAGTTTGCTTATGAAACATTCCTGTCCCTGCATATCATTCCAAGTTCCCTTGGTACCAGTATAAACCTAACCCTGACCTTAAACTTAACCGAGTGCCTAAGCAAACGTTTCATTTGTACCTATGAACAGTTCTACTGAAGTCACAGGTCTGAAATTCTGCATGGGATTTTCTCAGTCATGTGTTAGTTCCTTATACAGAAAGCAAAAATCCAATCTACATACACATATTATATATACATATATATACATACATATGTATCTACCTGTGCAAAAGACAATGATGTATATAGCAGCCTACTAGCAATCAGATGGATTTTTGAGCGTTACCCAGATGTTTTTGACTCCAGGCTCTCCTGACTTCCTTAGGTGTGTGCACCAAAAGGTGCCAATAGGTTGTTGGAATGAGAAGGCAATTCACTGAAATCCATCGTTCACACAACATGGTGAATGGCAAACCTGTGCTGCATACACATAAATGCCTAATAGGGAGACAGCCAGATTATGACTGTCTGTGTGACATCCGATTTTTTTCTGGTGCTCAAAGGTAAGTGGGCTGTAATTGACAGACATGAACATTATATGCATGTGAAGAAACAACACAGTCTGTGCCTTAGCTTTTGACTTGGAGACTGAAGGATTCCTTTAGTATCGTGCATTTTTGATCTTGCAGAAGTTTTTATTGGTTTTTGTTTGTTTGTTTGCTTTTTGTTTTCGTTTGGGTTTTTGTTTTGTTTTGTTTTGTTTTTTTAATTTAGGACACATTCCCCCCCAAAAAGGTGCCTAATGACAGTATGTGAAAGGACAGGAAGGCATATTGCCTTATAATTTATTGCTAGCTGCAGTAACACTATCTATATTAAACATAAATTTTCTACCTTTGTGACATGTACTGGGAGAAATCACCAGCAAATAATACAAGCTATGGCTGTTCTGCCTCCTTTCATTCCCAGGGCATTAACTTACTTGTTATGTTTCCACCTTGGAAGAGGCAAGTGAATTTAGAGTGATGGCTGCTCAGCAGTCACTGCTATGCACGGAAATTGGATTTGAACCTGAGCGTATCTGCTGCTCCAAGCTCTCTCCTGGGGCTAAAAAGGCAGACATTATATTTTGCTGTGGTAAGAAATTGTACCTGTAAGAATAAGAATAAAATCATTAAAGCCTGAGGTAGATTCTGTTTCCTGAGCTCCTGGATGTGTTTGGGCTTAATGAGCTGTATGAAACACTCGTAAATGCCAATACATGGAAATTTTCTGACCTCGCAGCTTTAGATACAGTTTCCAGCTCACCATCTATACTGTCTTGTCTTATCCCAGGTGTGTTCAGCTCTGTTCAAGCAGGACAATGTCCTACTCATTGTTTGCTCCAGTGCTGTGGCTAATCCTGACAGAGTTTGGGGTGGATTCATCAGGAAAGGGAGGGACAGCACCGAGGTGCTCGGCGTGCTTGGAATGGGAGGGAAAGGAATCTGCAACGACTGAAATGTACCACCAGAGAGAGCTTTTGTCTTGCTGACTTTATCAGGGACACTGCACGTGGCTGTACTGCAGCTCTCAGCTCACAATGGAAGGTTTTGTAAGTAAGAGTTGAATTGTCAGGTGGAGACGGAGAATCGAAATTCACAGCACCGATACCATTTTAACTGCACCCTTGATCCTTTGAAGCAATCAGGACAGCTGGCAGAACTGATGTCAGCCAGGAGAAAGCTGCTACGAGATGAATGTCTCCTATCTACAAGGCCCTGGTCTGACACTGGTTCCTCTGATTTTGGCTGGTACAATCTAGAGAGGGTGGGACACTCTGGGAGTGATGGCACTGCCCTTGGAATGGAGTGGGGACCTGTGCTGCACATCTCTCCTTTGCCATGAAATCCTAGATTCATAGCATTACAGAATCACATAGGTTGGAAAAGACCTTCAAGAGCATCAAATCCAACATTTGACCAATCAAGCTCAGGCATAATCTTGCTCTGGGAATATCACTTCTGGTTTCCACAACTGACACGTTACACAATTGCAAAATATTTGTCAAATGTATGTGATCCCACCTTCACTGAGCTTTGAAATACTATTTTTGATTGCTCTGGATTTCTTAAATGGAGAAGAACAGCTTCCATGAAATGAATACAACTTCACAGAAAGTTTTGTTTCGCTCTTCATTTGTCTGTGTGGTAGAGCTTGGAAGGTATTTTATCTGGTTGTTTGTGGCAAAACACCAGTGTTGGCTCAGGAATAGAATCAGGTAGGTCAAAGCTCTGAAGCTGTTTCTGAGAAGTGTCAGGAGATGTCTGCAGGTTTCCTGGCTTCTTTCCTGGACATTCAGTGTTGCAAAGAGGAAATCATGCAAAATGGATGGTAACTGGGATCCAGCATCTCCACCAGCCTTGTGGTTTGACAGGAAGCATCCCCCTCCCTGCCCTCCCCACCTCCAATATCCCTTCTCCACTTTTCTTGCACAAGTGAGTTTGCAGTTTTAAAAGTGAACAATGCCATCATCATGTGAGCCTGCTGAGCCATGTGAGTGTGGATGGAAACCTTCACTGAGGCAAGATGTCCTTTGTTCTCACAGGAAGATGATTGTTATCGTTCAGATCTTTCACTTAGCTGGGCCGCACCGGTCCTTCCCACACTAAAACTTCAGGGACTGCTGCGGAACAGGCGTGTTCAGGCCTGTAAAGAAGAATTTCTCACTGCAGGTAGAATAATTGCAGCTGGCTCTGTCCTCTTCCAGAAACTGTGTAGTCCTAGGAATTTCTTAGCATCTTAAATACTCCTCATTTCAATATCTCAGTGTACTCAATCTTTTCTTTCTTTTTTTTTTCTTTTTTTTGTGGAAAGAGATCAAACAGCATATTAAATAGCCACCAAAGCAACACATATCCTCTAAGTGAGCCAGACACATGACCAAACTCCACACAATCTAATTGTATGTAGACATGAACATCAAGAAGCTCTGGAGAAAAAAGACCACACCACAGGTCACGTGGATTATTCCGGCATGTTATGTCAAGCCAACTTAATTATAGATTGTCTTTAATGCTGTGTTGCAGGCTTTAATTTTGTGTGTGTCACTAAATAAATAATAACATTGACAGCCTAAAAATTTAGTGAAGTCCTAAAAAAGCTAAGCTATTCGTGTTGGTTTGGGATTCACATAGACAAGGTTTCAAACTTCAGTGGTTCTGGCTAGGAATGGGTGACTATGCTCAAGTATTCTGCTACAGAAGCAGGCTCTAGATTATTTGTGTGCTCAAAAAAAAATATTGTGGCAGTAGATGTATTACAATGTAGCTTTCAAAAATTTCTTTTAACAAAAATGAACCTCTTAAATTTATTCCACCTTAATTTTCACGCCAGAGTGAACTCTTTATTTATGATCATTGCACTAGCTGCTTGCTCAGAACCCTGTGGTATTCCAGGCCTTGACATCAATGAGGACAGACACATTGCTGCACTACTTGATTGACCAGTTATGCAGTCAGAGCTGATCATGTTAAAAATTCATCAGCTCCAAGTGAGGTTTTAGACTTGCTACAGTTGGAGACTGTGCTTGAAAGGCAAGTTGAAAAGTCGTCATAAACAATACAGGATTTGACCCTGCAAGACACTGTGACCCTTTGGTAATATGTGAAAATCTCCTCTTAGCCACACTCAGAGTTAATGATAATAAAATAAAGCTTTGGACAGGCTGGACTGATGGACTGAGGCCAATGGTCTGAGGCTCAACAAGGCCACGTTCTGGGTCCCGTCCTTGGGTCACAGCAGTGCTACAGGCCGGGCAGAATGGCTGGAAAGCTGCCCTGGGGGAAAGGACCTGGGGGTGCTGGTTAGAGCTGAACATGATCCAGCTGTGCCCAGGTGGCTGAGAAGTCCAATGGCACCTGGCCTGGATCAGCAGTGGTGTGGCAGCAGGAGCAGGGCAGTGATTGTCCCCTGTGCTGGGCACTGCTGAGGTCACACCTCAATCCTGTGTTCAGTTCTGAGTTCCTCACTGCAAGAAGGACATTGAGGTGCTGGAGAGCATCCAGAGAAGGGCAACAGAGCTCGGGCAGGGTCTGGAGCACAAGTCTGATGAGGAGGAGCTGAGGGAGCTGGGATTGTTTGATCTCGAGAAAAGGAGGCTCAGGGGGAACACTGTCACTCTACAACTGTCTGAAAGGAGGGGTACCCAGTTGGGGTTGGGCTCTTTTCCCAGGTAACAAGTGACAGAACAAGAGGAAATGGCCTTAGGCTGCACCAGGGGAAGTCTAGATTGTACATTAGGGAAAAATTCTTTCCTTAAAGACATCAGAACAGACTGCCCAGGGAATTGGTGGAGTCACGACCTCTGGAGATATTTAAAAGTTGTATGTATGTGGCACTGAGGGTTGTGGTTTAGTGGTGTGTTTGGCAGTGCTGGGTTAATGGTTGGACTTGATGATCTCAGAGGTCTTTTCCAACCTAAATGATTCTATGCTTCTGATTTCAAAACTTTCACCTGAGTGCCTGGCTGTGTCTGTGGATGCAGTTTGGCTCTTCTGCAGTTGGTCTACAACAGATTCCCTCACAAGAAGGGTAAGGTGTGATACTGGAGCAGGGCATTGCCTAGAGCAGGGACTTCAAAAGCTGCTGCACCTGGAGGCTCCTGGTTTGTCCAGAGTGGATACCAGTGGAGTTCCATCACTGCTCGCAGAAGGCTTCTGGACTTGGACAAGAAGAGTAGAATGGCCTGTATTGGAAGGGACCTTAAAGATCACCTTCTTCCAACCCCCTGAGTGGATAGCAGCACCTTCCACTAGACCAGATTGCTCAGAGGTCCTGAATGAACCCAGTCTTGAATATTTCCAAGGATGGAGCGTCCACAGCTTCTCTGAGAAACCTCTGCCAGTGCCTCAGCACCCTCACAGTAAAAAATTTTTTTCCTAATGTCTAAAACATACTCTCTGTCAGTTTGAATCCATCCCATTGTCCTGTCACTCCAAACCCCTGTAAAAAGTCCTCTGACTTTCCTGTAGGCTCCCTTCAGTTACTGGAAGACCACAATTAGGTCCCCCCAAAGCCTTCTTTTTTTTTTTTTTTTGTGCTGATCAATCCCAGTTCTCTCAGTCTTTCCTCACAGGAGAGGTGCTCCATCCCTCTTGGACTCACTCCAACAGGTCCATGTCTTTCTTGTGCTGAGGACTCCAGAGCTGGACGCAGTACTCCAGGTGGGGTCAAAAATCCTCCATCTGATGGAGTGTTCACTCCAATGTTTAGGATTTATTTTCCGCTGCCCTGTCATCCCCCAGTGTGTCTGACCTGTCTTGATAGATCTCAACACTTTTCCCTGCAAATGACTCCTTCATCCTTTTCAAGTGTATCTTTTCAAAGTTTATAAAGAGAAAGCAACGCAACAGAAAATTGCTCTGCACTGCTTTCATAAATGCCAGTGGTAGGCTGAGAGTTTATACTGGATTTTTAAAGCAGAGGACTGCAAATATTACCTTTCTTCCTCTTCTATCAGTGCTTTAGCCCAAGGCTTCTAATTTCAGTATATTGCTTAGCACAGCACATACCTCAAGGTAAAAAACATCTCCAAAGCACAGCAGTTCTAAAGGGAAGCGGCACACAGCTTTGTGATATAGAACAACTTACTCATATCAAAGGAAAAATAAAGGAATAAAGAATATTTACAACTAATTTCATGAAACCGTTGTGGAGGGAGAGGGTAGTTATCATTGTCTACAGGGACAACACAAGCAGATAAACCTCTGTCAGGCAGCAAAAAAGCCACTCTATTACAGGTGACTTGGCACCACAGTTGCTTACCAGTGACTTGTCCAGCAACTGCTTTAAACCATGGCCAGTGGAAGTAGTTCCCAGTGGATCTCAGGTGATTTTGAATTTACCAGAGCAAGGACTGTACCGCACAAAACACCTGTTTATATTTTGGGTTCTACATTTTTAAATAAGTCTGAAGGAACCTGCAGTCCATTTCAGAGAACTTTTGGAAGGATTAATCCTCCCAAAAAGTGGAGAAGCAGAGAATAGTGGCACTAGTGGCACTGCATTGCATGCAGCTGTATTTTTTTTCTGTAATTTTCTGCTGTAATGGTGTTTACCTTCTGGAAGACGATACTCAGAGAAGATGTGGAATATCCAGCCTTTGAGATATCGAAAACCCATCTGGACATGGTCCCGAGCAAGCTGCTCTGGCTTGTCCTGTTTTGGTCAGGGTTTGGACCAGGTGATCCCCCAAGGTGCATTCCTGCCTCAGCTGATCCCTGGTAGCGAGTGACTGTGTGTGTCTGCAAGCGAGAGAGCAACAGTGAGTGCAAGAGCTGCTCCGTGGCCTGCAGTCAGTGCATGCTATTCATCTCCTGATTATTATTTAGTCCCTGTTTGCTGGGCGAAACTCAAGCCTGGCTTGGGAATGAGAGCTCTGCCAGAGCACCATGAATTCACCTTTCCCACAAGTGTAAGCAAAGCTATTAACATGGTATGTGTTTCTGGACAGATCTGATCTTGCGTCTGAACATGACACAAGAAGGAAATAGCTTTAGTTTTTCCTATTTTAGTGTAAAATTGTGAAAGTAGTCTTATAAGAAGCGATGAAGTGCTGTAGAAAATGCAGCATGTGGAGCTAAGTTTGCAAAACGGAGCGTTTGGGTTTGCCACGCCGCAGTTAAAGTTAGCAGCGCAGTGTGGTTTGTCCCTTTGTGGTTAGTCATGATGAGACAGTCTTTGCTCAGACCATCACATATGGTTTTTCTCTGTGCTTTCTTCCTCCTCCCCCTCACTCCCACAATAGATGGAACTCACTGAATGAGCAACCAGAGATACTCTTAACCTTGCTCAGTGTTTGACCAGTGTATCTGCTCTGCTCTGAGAAACAACAGGGACACGCAGGGGCCCAAAAAGCTGTGCTCATCCTGACCAGCTTCCAGCCTTCTTTTGGGGTAATTCCCATCTGTGGTTCCCCCTCAGCCTGACTCCAGCTCTGACCACACTTGGCTGCTCAGGGGAAGGGTTTTGGCAGCATGGCCCTCTCAGGGAAGCTGGACCCTTTGCCCGGGTTCTCAGGGAGCTGGTGCTGAGGGCTCCCACTGGCACCGTGCGGGGGCAGCTGGTGGCCCGCAAGTGCTGCAGGCATGGAAGCACAATGACCTGAGAGCAGGGCTGGGGGCTTTACCAGAGCGAGAAGCAGCTCTTGGTGGCAGCCCATCTCCAGCACCGTCAGGCCCTTGCAGCCTCCTCAGCTTTGTAGGCCGAGAGCTGGTCCCTGGCTCACTTTCTTTCAACATGAGCCAGGTTAGTTCTGACTTTATTTAACACCATGAATTATGGTGGGGGTTGTTTCTGTTGTGGGACAGCTATGAAAGGGATGGAAAGACACATCCCTCACCTGCCACCCTGGTGGCCAAAAGGTGCCTTTTGTGGCACCTTTTGTCTGCCTCACCAGACCCAGCAGTGAGCTGGCAGCAGCTGGAGTCCATGGCCAGTTAAACCCCACAGCACAGCTGGCTTGCACTGAGCCTGGCACGGACAGCCCTGCTAGCCCAGCATGGAGCCACAACCTGTTAAGTGACCATCACAGCACAAGGGATGTCTCAGAGGTGTGTGGGTCAGTCAGCTTTGGACACAGACTCACAGGGGCAGGAGAAGACATTGCTCTGGGGAGGGTTCCACGACCTCATCAGAGCTGCGGCTACCAGCAGTGAGAAAGGAAGCAGACACCTCGTCTTGAGGAGTGTACACCAGCAGTGCCAAACTAGCAACTGAGGGATCATGTTGTGATCAGAGGAGTCTGAAATCTGCATTGCTGGGCAATGCTATTTTCCCTGCTTATATCAACTGTGTAAAATGTGTAATTTTTTTCTCAAGAGATAATACGCAGCTACAAGCAAGTTTTCAGAAAAGATTAGTCTTGCCTCAATCACACCTTTAAAAAGGCCTACGATCAGCAAATGAAACTGAAATGTTCACAAAGCCCTATAGAAAATGGCACTGTGCTGAAGAATTGATGCACTGAAGTAGAAGGTTAATATAAATAATATAAATGATGACTAAGCCGTGTGCTTTCAGCAGGGTGAAAAGAGGCATTTCACAGTTAGCTACGCAGTGTCTAGGATCTGCCTCTGTGATAACAACATGAAGAATATCAAAGCTAAATTGGCAAAGCCTTGAGCTGACCTTCACCATGAAGTAACTTCCCCATGATGAGTTCCTTTGGCAGCTCAGGTCTCTTTGGAGGTGACAAAACATGGGGACAAACCTTTTAGCTGTGCTTGTTGTGACAGGACAAGGAGTAATGGTTTTAAACTAAATTAGGCTCTAGTTAGATTAGACATCAGAAAGAAATTTTCTACAATGAGGGTGATGGGGCACTGGAATAGATTGCCCAGGAAGAGAGTAGGTGCACCACCCCTGGAAACATTCAAGGCCAGGTTGGATAGGGCCCTGAGCAACCCAGTCAAGTTGAATGAGATGAGCTTTAAAGTCCCTTCCAACCCAAACCATTCTGTGATTCCATGACACGGAACCAGGTGTCTCACTGTCACAGCTGGATATGTTTTAAAGCTCTTTGGCCACATACAGCAATGAATATACTTGTGATTGAGATTTGCAGACACACAGGTGTTGTATTTACAAATAAATGCTAACTATTACCGTGTGCAAGTTATCTGCTTTTAGAAGAATATTCTTGTCATCTGACTTTTCCTCTGTGGCAAACACTAGTTGCTAAACATGCAGCACAAAACCAGAGCTAGTAAAGAGATTACATTGACCACAATGTGGCACCGAACACTAAAATGTTGAATTTAAACATTAGGCACTTAATTTTGATCAATGCAGTTAATGAATAGATTTGTTGTGGTTGTTGAATAGGATGGCAGAGAAATAAGGCAACGGATGAAAGCATCTGGCCACTAGTTTTATTTCTGTGGCTCTGAAAGACAACATTACATTACTGGGAGTGCTATAACTGGTCTGCTTTTCCTGTTGGATCAATGCCTTTCTTTGACCCACACACAAAAACTGGAAGGCTTCTCTAAGTGCTGTGTTATTTTAACACATACAAACACAAGCACAAGCCAACGACCTTGGCCATTTGTCACACTGAAGGAAAACAATGGCAATTGTTCATAGCAACAGGCAGGGCTTGTCTCTGTGGCTGAGCCCAAAGCCTTCTGGCAGCTCTGCTGTGGGTCACTGTCACCCAGCAGAAAAACAGGCCCTTAGGACAGGCTGTTCTTCACCCCCAGCCCCCTCCCTGCAAGCCCAAGGCCAGGGTGGGAGAGAGCACAAGGACAAGGCCAGCTCAGCCCTGCTCCTCTGGGAGCAGGGGCTGGAGGGAAACAGTCGTATGCCAGCTGGCAGAAACCCAGCTCTTGGGGTCTGCATGGGGCTAACTCAAAGCACAGAATTGCAGCTTCATTTGGGGAGGGCTGGAAAAGATGTGGTTTCCTCCCACTCTTCCTCGTCCCCCACATCTCGGGGTGAAGTCTCAGCAGAGTCAGCTGCAGAAGTAGCTGATGCTGGCAGAGACTCACTGAAAAGCCTTGTATGGATGCTGACTGCCTCCTCCAAGGGCAGGATCCTGTTAGTCACTGCTGTGAGAAAACGAGAAAACTCATTATCTTTTTTTAAAAAGCTAAGAAAAGGGGAAAAAGGTCATGCCTTTTTCTTCCTGTTCCTTTGCCTCTCAGTATAAAGCACCAGCACATTTCCTTCAAAAATTAACCTCCTTCCCTTCTCAAGAGATGATTATGAAGAGAAAATACAATTTTTGAGAACTGGCCAGTTTGGATGAAACTGCTGTAAGGGAAACCTTATAATTACACACAGTAATAAAAAGATAAGTGCTCATTTGCTGCTGGGAAAAACATTTACAAGAGGATTTCAGGCTAATGACGATGAGTTTGACCTGCCTGCTGGTTAGTGGTGTAGGTGAGTGCATCTTTCCCATGACTGTATAAGGCACTTTTTAAAGGCCTTGCCTTGCCTTGCCTTCCTTTCCTTACCCTTCAGGTACTGGGAGGCCTCAATGAGCTCACCCCAAAGTTTTCTCTTTTCCAGGCTGAACAGCCCCAACTCTCCCAGCCTTTGCTCACAGCAGAGCTGCTCCATCCCTCTGATGCCCTTGGTGCCTCCTCTGGCCTGGCTCCAGCAGGTGCCTGTCCTTGCAGTGCTGGGAGCCCAGAGCTGGCTGCAGCCCTGCAGGTGGGGTCTCAGCAGAGTGGGGCAGAGGGGCAGAATCCCCTCCCTGCCCTGCTGCCCACGGGGCTTTGGATACAGTTTGGGAGGTTGCTGTTGCTTGCTAAACTCTTTGTGCTGAGGGAGGAGAAATATTGCATGTTCTAAAGCTATTTGCAGATTGTACTGTACAGGTACTGTATTATTCCTTCACCTATCTCCACACTGAAGGATCAACTATCCTTAAATACAGTCACCTGTACAATTTTTAATTGTTAATCTTTAACTACACAAAAAACATAAGTAGTTGTAATGGCACTTCAAACAAACCTCTAGTCAGAAAGGAGCACAAGTGATTTTCAAAAGTGCACCCTACATAAACATCTCTTCAGGATCTCCTTTTAAAGCCATCTGGGTGGAGAAGTCCATAATTGTTTATTTCAATTCACAGCTCTAAACAGAATAATTTGCATTCTCTGATCTTTTCACTTTGAAGGCTGGCTGCCTTGGATTTTGAATTCTAACTATTTTACCTACTGGAAGCTACAAAACTGCTACTTCTCCTGCCCAAATCCCCCTAAATTGACTTCCCACAGTATTTTTTATTTTAGCAGATAAGCAAAAATCATTGAAAAGGCAAAAATCCTGAAACTATTTTTGATAATTTCTTCTTGCTGTAGGTGGATTAAAGAAGTCCTATCATTTAAAGCTGGTATCTGGCTTCACAGAATATTTATTTTTTCTGCTTTATCAGGAAGAAAAAATATTTTAAAGAGGAACTAATGGATGTGTTCTGCTGAGGAACTTGGTCCAAACTGGTGTTATTAAACAAGAAGTTAGGCTACCCTTGGCTAGTAAACTCTGTCTTTAGCCATGTTTTTTCCCTTATGTGATACAGCAATCCATGCTACCGTGACAGTAACATACACTCATATATATATGCATATGTTATATACAGAGATATTTTTTATCCTTAACAGAAGTCAATGAAGGCTGTTATGTGCTTGAGTGACCACAGAACCAACACACTTCAGAATACACAGAAAAGCACAACAAATTTTCAAGTAAGAGGCAGGAAAAATTCTTACCCAAGTTCTCATCATAGACGGATGTGAACGTATCTGATCAGCTTTGTGAGTTCGGCCACACAGATGCCCCATGTGATCCAGATTGCAAAGGTCACCTCTGTCCCACAGCCCATCTCTGCTTCATCTCACCATTGCACACTTTTGAAATAAGGATGAAGATGCTCAAGTTGCTGCAATAGAGGTTCACACATGAGCTGCTCCAGGACCGGTCTCTGTAGGCCTTTTGTTACTGCAGAGGGTTTTGCTCAGAGGCATCTTGATGTGGAGTTGATATAGCACCTCAGTGAATAAGGTACTTGCATTCACTTCTTTGTTGTGGTGAGTAAAACTAGATGAGGTTTTTTTTAATGCCAGCCTAATGCCAAGATGACATCTTAGAGAGTTACTGATGTAGATGGAGAGGACAGGACAGAACTGCATAAGCCTTCTCTTGTTAGCCACTAGGTGATTACTAATCACCATGCACATTTTTCATCAATGCTAAGTCATATATTCCTAAAAATAACATATTTTGAACATTTTCTTAGTTTGCAGGTAGGAACTTTTTCATCCAGCTCTGGGCTTGACATCCAATTTCTTCCCAATTTTCTACCTTTTTATGTCCATGCTTTACTCTTGAAAAAACTTGAGCTACCAATAAATTGCTCTGTCAACAACCCTACTTCAGCCTGCAATTTTGCCTCTCTTTGTCACGGTGCTGAGTCAGTTGGCAGCTCCTTTTCTGACACCTGAGCTGGGGTTAAACATCTGTGCCTGGCACCAGGAAGGTGAGGGGCTGAGCCAAGGAGGAACTGGGCAGTTACCAAGGGTGTTGGAGGGGAAGAGGGTAAATTCTCAGGTGTTCCCAGTAATTTCGCTGTTGTTCATGCCAACAGAAGAACAATGGCATTTGTCAGGCTTTTCATGGTGACTCAGGACTGCAGATGACAGCAAAAAGAGAAAAATGCTCCTGCAGGCAAGGATTGGGAGGTATCTGATGTGGCTGCCTTAGGGAAGGCTTTTGGAAAACAATTAACTACATAACTACAACCAGCAAATTAATTTGTTCTCAGTAATTGAGAAAAAACAGTCCTTAAAATAAACATTTAAGCAGATGGTAGATAAACAAGTGATTGAAAGACATTCCTGTAGATTTAAGGACTTCATGGAAATGGGAACCCTATGGGATAAAAATTAAATGGAGGTGAAAAATCCAGTAAAGTTCTGTCTTTCATTTCACCACAGGATCTGCCATTGAATTCTGATACTACTACACTAGCAAACAATAGTAATTTAGCAGCATCTTTGTTTTTTCTACTCTACTGCAGAATTTAATCTACTTTGGGAGCTATGGCCACTGGAATCCCTACTTCCCTTTATTCCAAGACACTGTCTTAACATACCATCCTTATGAAATCATTTTTTTAGAACTTGAAGCCAAGCAATGCTAACACATTTAATATTGCAAAACAAAAGGGAACAGAGGGCTGTTTCACACAACACAATAAAAAAGGACTTTTTAAAAAACAGGCTTCCTTGCAGACTTTATGAATTTAAACACTGACTTTCTTTAGCCAGAGGCATCATGAATTTTAGATATCTTAGAATCACAGCTATTGTGTGGAAGTTTCCTTAACAAAACCCCCAACCAACTTTAATAGCCTCAATGCTATTTCCACAGATACAGCTTCCCTAGTGTAGTTGCAGTTACACATCATCAATTTTATATGCAGTAAAACCCAGAAACAACATTTTATTCTTTCTTAGTACTAAAAATCGGGGGGGGGGGGGATAAAATAAACAATCTGCTAATCTGAAAAAAAAGAAAGTAGCAGATTGCTTTATTACCTTTCCCTCAAAATTAACTCCAGTATTTAAATATGTCCATCTTGATCTCATAGCCACAGAACAAATGTAAATGCCCCTGCAATCCATTACGTCTGACACATGGAATCAGCATTTCCCATTTTGACAGAAATAGTTGCATTACCTAGACAGTGTTATCATAGAATCCTAGAAAGGTTTGGGTTGGAAGGCACCTCAAAGGTCATCCTGCTCCAACCCCCTGCCATGGGCAGGAACAACTTCCACTATCCCAGGGTGCTCCAAACCCTATCCAGCCTGGCCTTGAACACTCTCAGGGATGGGACAACCTTTGTCTCCCTCACCACACTCATAGTAAAGAATTTTTTCCTAATATCTGATCTAAACCTACTCTCTTATGTAGCAGAAATACAAAATCCCAACCAAACAAAATAAATCAATTTTGTTCTGAGGGTTTGATTAATTAAAAAGCATCAATAAACCCCAAGTTCCCTCCCCACTTTCTGGACATGGCTTGCTGGCATAGAAAACTGCACAGGCATTATTCATGTTGCTAGCAGAATACACCTGCCCAACATGAGTTCCCAAACTGGGAAAAAGGGAGAGCAACGTTTTTCTAATGCAGTTGCTCCTAAAAACAAAGGTTCTGCATGAAAATAATAGATTAAGATCTTAAATGGATCTAACTGTGGTGTGCACTATCACACAGACCTCATTTTGATCAAGATGCCTTCTTGTGAATTTAATTATTACCTAAGCCAGCCACAGATGCAGCTGTGTTCTCACTGCTGGGGTCTCCAGGCACTGCAATACAAATAAAGTCTCAAAAGGTTTCAAAATTCCATTTCAGTGAATGTTTTATTTGTAATCTGTTCCTTTGTTAAAAGCATTGTTTCCACCCTTTATCATTAGCAATTGCAAAGAAACCCAAAACAGACAATCCCCAAACTGTAACAATTCTACCTGTTTTCAGAGAGTATTAATTACTATCCTTCTGTCAAGTGCCAGTTTCTGGCCAGTTCTTGTTACCATTTTAAGAAGCAATAGCTTGTAATGCAAATGAAAACTGGTAAACTTTAACTGTTAGACTCTCAGATTGGATTTTATTTAAACATTAGAATCAGAGTCACATAATGGCCTTGGTTGGAAGGCACCCTACAGATCATCTCATTCCAACCCCCTGCCATGGGCAGGGACACTTTCCACTATCCCAGGTTGTTCAGAGCCCCATCCAACCTGGCCCTGAACATTTCCAGGGATGGGGCATCCACAGCTTCTCTGGGCAACCTGTGCCAGGGCCTCACCACTTTCACAAGGAAGATTTTCTTCCTAATAGCTGATCTAAACCTGCTCTCTGTCAGTTTGAACTCATTCCCCCTTGTCCTGTCACTCCAGGCCCCTGTAAATAATGTCTCCATTTTTCCTGTGGGCTCCCTTCAGGTACTGGAAGGCCACAATTCGGTCACCCAAGAGCCTGCCCTTTTCCAGGCTGAACAACCCCGATTTTCCCAGCCTTTCCTCATAGGAGGGTGCTCCATCCCTCTAATCATCTTGTTCCCTCTCTAACAGGTCAATTTGATAGGTGTTCATAACCTTAAACACCACTTTTGCAAATCCAAGCCTTCTCCATTTGGCCTTTTGAAAGATCATTCACTACTTACTCTCAAAATACATCCATCTCTGAACTGAACACCCTAAGATTCAATGTTTCCTATACAGAAGCAACTCAAACTTAATGCAAGGTCCAGGTGAACAGCTCACATTTAACTCAATATTTGCACCACACATTTTCCAGTGGAAGTCAGGAAAGCAATGAGGAAAGAAATCCTGACGTATGTGATGGTTTGCACATTTTCTTATAGCCGTGTCTGTCCTCTTGAACTCCTCTGTGCTACAGAGATGTGCTGCAGCAAATGCAGTTCAGAGCTGACAGATATTGGGGTACATCTTGACTCCCTCTGGAACTTGGGCTTGAGAAAAAAGCTATATAGTTAATTTTTCAGCATGTGTGCCAGGGGTATGCTTTCCCCCAAGTCACAATCAGAGGCAAAGCACGAAAAAAATTGCTTCTCCATGGCTTATGTGTCCCCAGTCAGCATTCCTAATTATAATCCTTCTTAAAAAAACCCCTCAACCTTGCCTGGATCAATAACCTATCTAATGCAACAAAAATAAAATGCTTCAAATCATAGTAAGGACTTCAGAGTGTAGATGTTCTGCATTTAATTCTCACAAAAGCAAGCAGCAGTGTTAAGTATAACTTAATTCTCCTCACTATGCAGCTGAACTGAAATTGACCCTCATCAGTCTGCTCAGACACCGGGAGAATGCTAAATTCAGCCTCCCTCAGACTGCATGATGGCCACTTTCACAGCTAGGAGGAACAGAATCACAGACTGGGTAAGGTTGGAAGGGACCACAGTGGGTCATCTGCTCCCACCTCCCTGCTCAAGCAGGATCATCCCAGAGCACATGGCACAGGATTGTGTCCAGATGGTTCTGGAACGTCTCCAGGGAGGGAGACTCCACACTCTCTCTGGGTGATCGGTTCCAGTGTTTGGTCACTGCACAGTGAAGAAGTTCTTCCTCATGTTCAGGTGAAACTTCCTGTGCATCAATTCCTGCCCTTGCCCCATTGCTGGGCACCACTGAGCAGAGCCTGGTCCATGCTCTGAGCCCTCCCTGCAGGCACTGACAGACACTGATGAGGGTCCCTCTCAGTCGACTCTGCTCGAGGCTGAACAGCCCCAGCTCCCTCAGCCTTTCCTCATAAGAGAGATGCTCCAGCCCTCCATCATCTTGTCACTCTCCACTGCAGCTGCCCCAGGAGCTCCATGTCCCCCTGTCCTGAGGAGCCCAGGACTGGACACAGCACTGCAGATGTGCCTCAGCAGGGCTGAGCAGAGGGTTGGGATCGCTCCCTGACCTGCTGGCAATGCTCTTCCTAATGAACCCCTGGATCCCACTGGCCTCCTTGGCCACAAGGGCACTGCTGGCTCAGGGACAGTCTGTTCTCCACCAGGACCCTCAGGTCCTTCTCAAAGATACTTCTCTCACCTGACCCTTATCTTGGTATTGAATCAACAAGGTCTACCAATAGACATGCACATGGAGATTAATCCATCTTCTGACAACTAGAATCAGGGATTTTCTAGTGCCTACTTACTCATAGGCCCACCTGCATACACAAGCAATGATGCTACTGCTTTTTTCCCCTCCTGAACCACAAAATATCCAGATAAGTTCAAATCCCTACTCATGCATTTGTGGAGGGGCTTTGGAACAGCTGGACGATATGGAAGGAAACAATAAAAAGTAATAAAAACACAAACCCAACCTGTCCTATGACACCCAGTTATCACTACACATAGGCCTATCAATAAACCTACTCTGAACTTTGGTTTATTTCTCAGCTTGAGTTTAAAATCAAACCCAAACCTTTCTTCATGCTGGTCATGCCTTCAGCTCAGCTACAGAAGTTACTCCATTTTCACTTAAATAGCTAAAAGCACGAAGACTTTTAACTTTTTTTTTGTGTGTGTGTCTGTATCTTCCACTCATCCTCCCCCAGATTTTTTCAGTGCAACTCAGCAACTTTGAGCTACTCAAATGCAGCCCTGCAGTACTTTTGGCAGAGAGTAAGATTTCTTGTCATGGTAGACTGATATAAGTTTAGAAAATGCAAAGGCTGTTCTGATTTATAATGTATCATTAGTACTTGTATTTCAGAACTTTATCAGTCTGATCCAACTTTATAAAGAAATCACAACAAGGCAGTGTAGTATTACAAATTTATTGAGTTTCATCAAAGTAATTTTTCAGCATTGAAAATTTCACACATATAAAACAACTTCAGCTTCTATGCATTAAAACCAAAGTATGGATTCTTTTTTTTCTTTTTTAAAGCAAGTGCTGTGCTTTTTTAAAACATCTCATGAACCAAATTCCTCAGTTATAAAGCTGATAAAAATAAGTGATACACCACTAGAGCTTTTTCTCCAACATGTGAAATTCATCTCTTTGGGAAACAATACTTTTTAAAATTGCATCATGAAAGATACAGACCTGAAAAAGGATAAACAATCATACACAAAGCATAAACGTTACACAGAGTAATTCAGACATTTTATAAAGAGATCTGGAAAAGTACCTAAAATAGTGATATTTATTTAGTATAAAAATTCAATAATAAAATATTGCTCATAATAAATAAGAAAACATGAGTTTCATTAATACTGTTCTCCCCTTAAAGCTCTCTTGGATGTAACACGATCAGACCTGATCAAAAGTCAAATTTTTATTTTGTCCTCTGTATGAAGGAGGCGGGTTTACAGGCTTCAGGTCACTCTTTGCTAGAAACAATTTATTATAAACAAAACACAGAATTCATTTCAAGGCTCATGCGTAGTTATGGGAAAAATAATAGTCCCCAAATGTGACTTAACCATATTACAGTAGATTTTAATACCCAAAATATTTGCCCTTTTTGTTAAATCCAGAGTGGAATAAGACTTCCCGCGGATTACAAATACAAAAAGAAAGCTGCCCAAGTTTTCTCAAAAGCTTCTAAATATGGGTGCAGCTGTACCTAATGGTTATCAATGCTGTTAGGGACAGTTTGCTCTAGGGGGGATGGAAGCTGTCCCCCTTTATATGGGGACGTTGGATTTCATCCCTGCTCTTCCCATCTGCAGACAGGGCAGCTTGGAGCAGTTCTTCAGCAGCTGCTCGATGGCGATGTGGCGCACATTGAGCTCCGAGGCCAGGGAGTCCTTCTCCTGGACCTGCTGTGTCAGCTCCTCAAACACATCTGCAACAACAGCACTGGGTCAATGCACTTGGTCCCTGTACTGACACAGGCTTAGGAAGCAGTGTCAAACAACACAGACATTTAAGTGGGATCATGCACAGGAACTCTGCTTTTCCTGGGTCCAGCACAGCTTTGTACGCACTGCAAACCCAACAGCATCACTTAGTTTCTAGTTACAGACAACCTGAGCCAAGCTGCATCAGTTTAGAACGGCAGCCAAAGCTGACTCTGGCCTGGATCAGCAGTGGAGTGGCAGCAGAACCAGGGATGAGATCATCCCCCTGTTCTGGGCACTTGTGAGGCCACACTTTAAATCCTGTGTTGAGTTTTGGGACCCTCACAGCAAGGACATGGAGGTGCTGGATCATGTCCAGAGAAGGGAATAAAGCTGGGGAAGGGTCTGGAGCACAAGTCTGATGAGGAGCAGCTGAGGGGGGTCAGCCTGGAGAAAAGGAGCTCAGGGAGGACCTCATCATTCTCTACAGTTGCCTGACAGGAGGGTGGAGCCAGGTGGGATCGGGCTCTTCTCTCAGGTAACAAGTGACAGGATGAGAGGAAGTGGCCTTAGTTTGCACCAGGCAAAGTTAGATTGGATATTAGGAAACATTTCTTCATGGAAAGGCTTGTCATGCACTGAAGCAGGCTGCCCAGGCAAGTGGTGCAGTCCCCACCCCTGGAGGGATTTAACAGACATGGAGATGTGGCATTAGGAACCACTTGGTTTTGGGGGACTTAGCAGTGCTGGGTTAATGGTTGCACTTGATGATCTAAAGGGTCACTTTCAACCTTAACAATTCAATGGTTCTAGCCAAATTCTTAGAGAGAATAGTGTGCCAATTTGCAGCATCAAAGCAGATTACATAATGAAAGCAACTAGAAATCTCTCTCTATCATACACTTCCATGCAAAGCAAGAGACTTCAGTTAAAAACTTAACTGACAGAAAGGCAATCAAAATTTCTTTTTTAAAACCAGATCTTTTTTTTTTTTAACGACAAAGCACCACAAACTCAAAAGGAAGAGTATTGAAAAATTCTCACCCTGGATTTGCTTGAGCAGTTTTTCATTAAGTTGCTTTAACTCTCCTAGAGTCATTGAAGTCACTGTAACAATAAAAAATCTGTTATTACTACTACCAAACTTACATAAGTACCCCTAAGCAGACTCCTATTTTCTCAAGATTTCTCCTACTTGCACCTAATAATCAACAGATGCTTGGCAGTAAGTCAGAGACAACAGTATTTATCAGTCATTTACGGAAAGTTTGAAAATTCTTTTTTTAGTGTTGACACAGACAAGGATTTATTCCATTAGAAAACCCTCTCTTCAATGTCAAAAAGGTGGAAAATCAAGCCCTGAAAACAGTAGCATCCAGAATTGGAACTGCTTGGCACATTTAAATACTCCACCCTGCTCTGACTGCAAAACATGATTTCCCCAGTGCAACCCCTCCAAGCAGATCTGTTTAATTGTGGGCCAGAGGACAATTCTGAGGTATGTCCTGCTACATTTCCCAGCCTGCAAGAAGCAGTGTATTTTCAGCATGTGGCTCCCTGTTTTGGTTATCAAAGTTTGTGCTTTATGCATGCAGGAATAACACACACAGTTTCCAGTGAGTATCTCAGTGACAAATGACAAAGGACAATCCTGGCTTGATATGAAGACCAACATATAAAAACAGGTTTCCTTCTGTGCTCCTGGTGAGAACTACACGATCCTGTGCATCATTCAAAAGCCCTTCTGTATCTCAGGCTGTGTGCATTGATCATCCTCACAGAAAATACACCTTAAGTCTCAGAGGAGGGAACTGTGAAAGTATTCTTCACTGCCCTTGATCAACAGCAGGGAAGCACTGGCCTCCTTCCTAGGATTCCCTCAACCCTGCAGAGGACACACATGGTGCCAGGCCTGCTGCTGAGATGCCCTTGTCAGCGTGGTGAAAAGCAACAATCTGAACACCACAGGGGGAACAAGCTTTAAGACCTTGCAATTCTAAAATACTGTTTTTAAACTTCAGCAAAGCTGTTTCTGCTGCAGCTTAGCAAAGCTCTCATGGCACACTTGAGAGAAAAAACGATGTTGCAGCTTTTTTCCAGAGATTTCTCTGTGCAAAAGGTTTCTACATGGCAAATTTAAAGTCCAGAGTTCTGAAAAAGATGGGTTTTAGCTACCCACTGGATTATTTGATTATCCTAAGCCTTCCCTTTCAAACTTTCTCACAGCTGGCAGTTGTGGGATGTTAAATTGCTGACAGTGCTGACAGTACTGCCAAACCAAAGAAGCTGGTAATAGCTAAGACTTGGTACTCAAGACGTAATCCCCGTTAAGAATAAAATAGATTCACCTTTCTCCTCCATCAGCCAGGTAAAATGGTGCTCCTTCCTACCTTCAGCTTTCAATAAACCTGAAAAGTCCCTTCTCACACCTTACCACCCTTCAAACACTATGGAAATCCTGACTAAATTTAATATAGTAACTAACAGCTAAAAATGTCAAGATTTTTTCCCCCTTTTATACCAGTGGTAGGATGTTACTTCCCCATCCTTCAGCATTTTCACTAACATTTTGTCATCTGGCAGACAGGCTGGTTCACGTTTCATTTGAGTGTTTTGGGACAGGACTGTTCCATGGCACATTATTCTGATGCAGAAGGGAAAGGGAGAAGGAATGGAGCACTGAATTTAAATGGTAAAATATTATTCTATCCACAGCTGAGGTAAATTCTGAAGAAATACTGGCCAAGCTATTTACAGTTCCATTAATACTTTTTTTTTCAGTAGACAGCTATGTTGTTAAGAGTGAAAGTATTGCAGTAAGAAGGTACCTAAGTCTGGCAGTCTAAGTTTTCATCTAACATACAAACTTTATATAATCATAGAGCCTCCAAAATAAATGTCTTTTAAAGGTAAATACTGCAAAATACAAGCAAAAATGCCTCAAAGCTGCATTATGTAGCCATAACAGAAGAAAAAACCTGTTATTGTGCTCAAAGCAGATTTATGTTCCCATCCCAAAATCAAAGATTGGAGATAAATTCCAAATCACTAACTTCAGTTAGACAAGCCTATAAACCAGGCCAAGCTTCCATAATTCCTGTCATATGCTGTCCTGATTTATGTAATCCCAATTCATGACTCCAGTGGACAGGTGGTCAAAGAGCCCAGTGGGTCTGTTTTGATTTATGGCTTTAAGGCTACTAATTCACTACAAATGCAACATGACACATCATGCAGCAGTTAAGTAAAATCCTTTCATAAAGAATGAGAAATGACTCAGCTTTGCAAGGACAGAGCTGTCAGTTTGTTAAAAAAAAATGGGATGCTAAAGAAGCCAATTCCAACTTTTTACAGTACCTCTTTCTCTGACTCTTCTGACATCCTGATGCCATTATTACCTTGTTTTTCACCACCTGTTTTTCCCTGGAATATTTTATATGTGTTTTTATTTTCTTTCTCAGGGCTTTTGAAGTTCAGAAACCCTTTCCTCATCTACAAAAGAGTGGACATACACCAGTTTAGGACCAAGTACTGCCCAAGAAGCAGGATGGTAACAGCACATAGCTCTAGGAATCCATTTTGTGCAGCCTGATTCTAGAGACACTAGAATATCTTAGATTTTTCTAAATATTTCTTCTAGTGATCTTCTTAAACAACAGGGAAACTAATTTTCTGTTATTTTCACTATCATCTATCAGCTCTTCTGCTACAGCCTTTAAGAGGACATGGTGGCAGAAGGGCCTTCCCATTTTCTCATGCTCAACAAACACAAGGAAGAAACAAATCCAGTAAAATGCACAACAAAAGTCCACTCCTACTAAGATTATTTCACAAGTTTGCTCTGCTACACGACCTCTAATTTCTCCTGTTGCTTAGGGCAGGTCTCTGCGAAACGTAACTCAGGGCACTGTGCAAGTTCAATAAGAGAGATTTGCAGGAGCTGAGCAACCTCCACCTTCACAGGCAGGGCTGTGCAACTCCCAGGAATGACATATTGAAATGACTTTTTTTGCATAAATTAGACATGTCCTGTATCACACTGGGCTACAGCTAAGAGTAAAATAAAAAATAATAATAATTAAAAAAACCAAACAACCAAACAAAAACCAGCTAAACCATCCTATTTGCTCAGGCAGGTGGCTCTTTTTTCCCCACAGATTTGATATGTTGGACTTCAGGACGAGAACTAATGCCCTGTGGAGACATGAAGCTGCCAACAGGTATTTGAAAGAATGCCCTTGCTTGCTAGGCTGTGTGTAAATGGATGTATACTCACGTTCCTCCCTGCTGTGTTGAGGATGTCTCCTGTGAACACTGGCAAGTGAATCACCTTCAGCTTTTTCAGCTTTCTGCACTTGGCTGCGGTTGGACCACAAAACGCTGCTGCAGCAGAAGGTAGCACCGAGCCTGAAATCAGTGGATTCTCTTGGTTCCAGCAGAGCCTGTGAGCAGCTTGAGATGCCTCCAGATTTCCCATCTATCCACTTTGCAGAGTATCTAGGTACTGGGGAGTCAAACTGTGGGAGTAATTTTCTATCAGTCTGATGTCTGAAGCTAAAGAGCTGGTGTTGGGATGGCTTTGAGCTTTCAGAATCAGAGTCTAAATCCTTGTTTTGTGCATACTGTATGATCCAGTTAATTTTTTTGCTCAAGATATTTTTTACTTCTGCATAAGGACTTTTAGACAGCTTTGATCGTGGACAGTCCTGATTTGCTATTAAGTGGAATTTTTCAAAGCAGTCTCTGTGCCCCCTTAAAGATCTTGTATGTAGAAGATCTGACTTTGGTACTCCTGTAAAGACACAACAGAAAGAAGTTCACTTACTGCTAATTTTTTAAAAACTTTACTCACAAGCAACCGAGAAAACAAAAACTTCAGTGATGCTTTCCTACTAACAGTCTTATCACTCACAGTCCAAAATTTGTGAAGTTTCCCTCAGGCTTGAGTCCTTGCCATGCAAAGTGTTTTGCACACCACAATCTCTAGGGCAGGACTTCAGTGTGCGCCTCGTGCATGGTGACAGGGATGAAGCAAACTGACAACTCCCCACATGCTGCATCACCCCTACACACAAGTGTATCAGCTGCAGAAGTCAAATAAATCCAACTGTGTATCAGCAAGTTCTATAGAATGATCCTGAAGAGCATTTTGACAGCACTCATACAAGCTCCCATCTTCTATGCATAATGTGATGAGCCATCTGCTCAAATACTGCAAGGTGCAGGCTTGTCTCATTCAAGTGGTCAAACCTAACTCAGATTTCAGCCACAGTTTATTATTTTGCACTGGTAGTACAAGCCTGCAGCCTAGACAGAGAAGCAACCTCTAATACTGGCAATGCTTGCCAACATTAAACTGTCCTGAAATTCATTTGAGGTGTGATGGTGTTGGCTGGGATAGAGTTAATTTTTATCACAGTGTAATATGGGGCTGTGTTTTGGATTTGTGCTGCAGTGTTTTCATTATCACTGAGCAGGGCTTTCACACAGTCAAGGCCCTTTCTGCCTCTCACTACCCCGACAGCGAGTGGGCTGGGGGCATGCAAGGAGCTGGGAAAGGACACAGCTGATCCCAACAGACCCAAGGGATATTCCACACCATATGGCATCATGTTCACTGTATAAAGCTGGGGGAAGAAGGTGGAAGGAAGGAATGTTTGGAGTGATGGCGTTTGTCATCCCAAGTCACCATTATGCATGACAGAGCCCTGGTCTCCTGGGGGGGCTGAACACCTGCCCAACCATGGGAAGCAGAGAACAAATCTCTTATTTTGCTTTGCTTGTATGGGCAGCTTTTGCTCTCCCTTTGAAATTGTCTTTGTCTCAACCCACAAGCTGAAATTCTCTCCCCATCCTACTGGGGTTAAACCATGACATCACACAAGATGGATGTTTATTCTCCTCTTTGCTCATCCTCCCTCAAAGACTGTTCAAATAGCTACAGCAGGTAACTTAAACCTCTAAGTAACTGCTAGTGATTGACAGGTTAAAAAGGAACACAATCTGTGAAGTTCTGCAGTTGGTGAGTGAACACAGATGGTATGAGAAATGACTATTCCAGAAAGTTAATAGTGCCCCAGTACAAAATTACACTCTGCAACTTCAGTGGATATTTATTTTTCTTCAGATTCACCTACACAGATTCAGAATGCAAGTCCCAAGTAATGAACAGTTTGTCATTTATCTCAGTACCCTATACACTACCTGGGAGGTTCCCCATACAATAAAAACTAATTCTGTCTAACAAGTTGGTCACTATAAATAACAATAATATACCTGTGAACCAGAGATTGAAAGTGCTTAATGCTGAATTATTTTAGACAATAAACAATGTAACTGGATCTCTGAATCGAGGCAATAGGAACCAACATCCAGCCAACCTATCCTCTAGCCATTAAAAGTGACTAAAAAGAAAGAAAAACCATGAAATACAACAGGTAACAAAATCTGGTACCCACAGACATTTACAGATGATTACAAGAAAGCTACATGTTACAACAAGTCTCAGTTCTATCTGATATACACTCTTAAATTCTTGTGGTAAAGTGTAATCTCCTCACCCCAAACAATTAACACATGATACAATTTTTTTTTTAAGTTACTGAATGCCGCAAAAGCTCACACTACTCTAAAAACTAATCTGAAAAGGTAAAAAATTTTAAATCCAATTTTTAAATCCAAACACTTCACTTTGACTATCTCACTTGCTAGTAACTGTTGTTTGAAGTTGTCGAGTTCAATCATCAAGAGTAGCAATTATAAACTGTTGATTTTCCACTCTTTGGGCAGCACTGAAACTTAAGTGCACTATTTTCTGGCTGAGTTTCTGAGCATGCACACAATTTATGGGGCAAAATGTCTACAAAACTAGAAAACAAAAGAAAACAGCAGTGGAATTTATTTTGTTCTTGGCAGCAGGGGAAAAAATAAAGTAATGAAAACAGATGTTCCTTCTAACTATTAGAAGAAAAAAACCTCATATATTAAGCAGAGGCACCTTTGAAGAAGGAAGTTTTGGAGGAAAATACACTTTGTACCCCCTTTCAGTGGGCAGTCAAGATTCTCACTCCACAACTCAAAATACTTTTCAGCCTCTTTCAGCAAACAGATATTAACACAACTTTTCCTAAACTCTGCATAATCTGCTGCCTACTTGCAATGCTATTTTACCTCTCTATCTTTACAGAGACTTAAAAAAACCCTAACAAACATTTCTATTGAAAACAAGAAAGACAAGTCATTTGTCTTCATGACTTATCAGCACCATTTAAATAGAGCAAGCCTGCTTAACTCAAGTAGCATGATGGAAACCTTAAATCTTTAAGCCATCAAGGGAAAGTAAATACTGCCAAGTGAAATTATAAGGCAAATATATTCACAACACTACAAACGCTAGAAAACCGAAGTGATTTGTTCAATGCTATTTGTTTTACCCAGGTGATTCTTCAGCATTCTACTTTGCTGCTGCTCATAGTGCTTTCTTTTACTTACAGAAAATAATCAATGGCCTGAAAAACACATTTTGCACTATTTTCCATACAATAATGCTCAGGAACCCACCTAACAAACACACTCGCACAACAAATGACAGATACTGATGGTATCACTTAAAAAAAGAAATTCCTTTGAGATTGCTTCATTATTTCAATGAGAAAAAATGTTACTTGTCTAGTAGGAGAGGAGTGCAAGACCACACAAAATAGACCAACACACAAATTGTTACACAAAAAAAGAACAAGTGCAGCACGACTTCATGAACCCCCAACTTAATTATGTCCAAGTCTTAAGCTCAAGGCTATTCAAGTCTTTCCTTCTGACGAATTTATCTTTTAAGAGTTCTGAACATTGCTAACTTCCCCATTCTAGAGGCATGCTGTTTCATGTGAACTCAGGAATGGAGTGCCTGAAATGAGCAATTATTACAGAAGAAAAAAACATGCTACTTCAAGAGTTTCAGCTTTGATATTTATATGCCACACGTTGGCCACAGTGTCTCTTTCTTAGCACAGGGCAGGTTACTGCGAAACATTTCCAGTATACAAGATCAGAATTTACATCCGACCCCTTCTCTTACTCCACTGCAAAATCCCCCAAAGGTGTCTTATGTAAGGAATCTTGAATAAAGAAAGGAACTGAAAATGTGCAAAACCAAACCAGTTTTGTAGAGAACTGCTAACAGACCTGCTCCAGCTTTCACATAACTGGCTTGGATTCCTGTAACAATCACACACAAAACTAAACCATCAATCTCTCTTTTGTCCTAAGGTGACAATTAGGCCTTTCCCATGCACAGAACATCAGCCATAACCTTCTGGAAGAGCTGAGCAGGGACAGCAGCTGCTGTGCCAGCACAAACTAGCTGTCACACACCAGAACTACAGCAAGCAAAGGTACGGTTCTTTGGAACAAATCCTTCTCTTGTGGCCACTACCATCAGCTTCATGAGGCAGAAAAGATGTCCATTTCTTTTTGGGAAGACTTCATACTCCACCCAGATTGCTTCACGTTTTCCCCTTCATCAAAACTGCAGCAAAAGCTACAATCTGGTGAGCTGGTGTGGACCAAGTGATATATAAAGATGATGCAGTTTTATTGCTTTATTCAACACCAGGAGATGAATAAAGCACAGCAAGATTTCTGTACAAAACAAGAAGCAATACTGTAATTTTGATAAACAGCTATTGAGAGTTCTGGGGACTTTCATAGGGTTTCAGTTCCATCTCCACATTTCTGTTTGCCAATATCAACCTGAATGTTTCTTACTTTTTGTCTGGTTCTTCAAGTCTGCAATCATAAAACCATCAACTTCTTTTCCTCTTCACATTTGCAGGTGTGTGTACATTTGCCCCTTGTCTTACTTTCCAAGAACAGGATTGCAGACTATGTCCAAGTATACCCTACACTTCATATTTATTTTTTCATAGAAGGAAAAAACCCCTCAAAAAGCAACAAAAACCCCACAACCACACAGAGTAGAAAAGTTTAATCTGCAAGGAAAAAAGAAAAAAATATCCCACAAAATTCACTAATATCTAGAAGGCCACATCTAACAAACTTAAGACAGCACAGATGCTATTAGGAAACAAGTTCATGCCAGGTATCATTTCTCAAGTGCACATGATCCACAGGCTGATGCCAAACCTCCAGACAAATCATAAAACAATCTAAGTACTTAAAATCCATTATTTGTTTCTGGTTCTAGTAACTTGTGTCCTAGATGAAATATGAACATATCACTTCACTCAACAGTATCTTTGTATATTGACTTGAAGAACAGGACTTTCTACATAAGTGCCTAATGTTTAGGCAAAAATAAAAGTCAACCCAAACCCTGACTATTTCAACTTGTAAGCTATGCCAGGCAGGCAGTCAAAATGACTCCTAATCCACTCCTACAAAGTAATTTTGTAAATGCATGACTAGCAATCAGGAAGTTTAATACACATTTTTGTAACTTCCATTTATTCATAACTATAAAGTAGCTGAGAGCAGGGAGAATATTTACCAGATAACCAGGTATCTCAAATCATATCTCAACAAATTGTATCCCATTTTAAGGCATTTGTACTTGAAAGTAAATGAGTTTTCATAGTATTAATTTTTTTTTTGCTTTCTGGGTTTTTTTTTAGAGGGTAAGAAACCTACAAAGACTTTATTTCTGCCTTTGCAACTGATTCACTGAGAACTATATAAAACTCTTCTTCATTATAAAGACACAGAACTAAACTGAAATGTTTGCTCAAGTCTATATAAAGCTGGCTAGAAGAGTTGTCTTATTTGGATATTATAATAGTAATCAACAAGTCCAATTCAAAAAGAAAATTCTTGAATACCAAGATTATTCCACATCCCTTCACAAATGTTTCCATAGAAAAAAATAAATCAGTGATCATTAGCCTGCTTGTTTATCTTCAACAGTGGGTTTTTTGAATTTGTTTGCTATTCTCTTTAAAAAAACACCAAACAACCAACCTTCTTATTTGGTCTTTCAGATCCATCCATTGGAAACAACGTTAAAGAAAGCCTGCATTAGCAATTTCTAATTAGCAATTTCTAATGTAATGCTGTAAAGTAATTGTTTTTTTTTGCAATGGTGAATAGCAGCTGGAGTGGAACATCCCCCCTGAATCTAAGACGAACTAAAATTAACAGGAATACTTGTAGACACATGAATAGTCAATGGTAAGGTTGTACTATGCCCTTGGTTAATTAAAGCCCCTTTAAAGAATTTACAAGTAGTTATGGGTAAGATTTATACCTGACTCCAGTCTGAGTTAGCAGACCTGCCTTCACAGCCAGTGAAGAAATGCTTCTCAGGCACTGTTCACCTCATCTGAAACAGTGAACTCCAGAGAGATTTGTGACAGACTCCTCTGCTCTTCTCTTTAATCCTAGGGTAAGCAGGAGCCCTTGCCTGTGGCTGCCCCCTTTCAGAGCCCTGGTCTCCACTGTGTGTTCCAACATGTTCCAGCTGCTGCTCCCCTCGGGAGCACTCTGTAAACAGGGATGTTCAGCCAGCTCATGGAACAGCTCCCGGACATCTGCGAGTGTCCACCAGCAACACAAAGATCAGATGAGCTCCAGTGTGGTTTACCTCGTGTGCAAGGCCAAGACCTGCAGCAGACAGAAAGGCTTCACAAGACATTAAATGTTCATGCCTATCTATTTTAAGCCACTGCTGCATAAGCTGTTTACCAAGAGTGCTGAAAGAGGGGTGTTCCCAGAAAAGCAGATCCCAAGACCTGTTCAAAATGCATGAACATGAAGCACCCCATGATAACCTAAGACAAGAAGTTATCCACACATCTAAATGACAAGGGTGGGGAAAAGTGATATTCCCCAGCCGTACAATTCTGCCAACACTGAAAAGCAGGATCATTAGAGATGTGTATCTCCAGTACATCTGCCTGACAAGATGTAAAGCCAACTGCTATTTTTAAGGGTTTACATGCAATCTCATTTGAGAGTTAAATCTTATGATTTATTAGACTGGCTAAAAGGAAAATGCCAGTGCCATTCATTAACTTCTAAAACCAGACATTTTGTAAAGACTAGATATTATCTTGCTCATAAATTAAAGTTCTGTCCTTGCTTTCATATGATAATGCCAGTACTTTCCATACATCAAGTGTGCACACAAATCACCTCCCACTTCTTTTCTTTCAGCTCATTTGTATTTTAGCACAGAGCAAAGATATCAGAACAGAGATCCAGCTGGCCCCTTAAATACATTTTCATGAATCACATTCCTTATAAACTACTTTACTAAGAAGAGTTTGCTACTGTATTAAACAAAGCAATGCATTCTGATGAAAACTTTACTACAGAAAGTATTATGTCACATTGTAAGAGAAATCAGTTAAATAGACCTAGAAGAGAGTGGAAGTCATAAGCCAGTATTTCTGCAGTCTGGATTAGCTTGTTTGCATGGACAAACCTCACAAATGTACACATTAAGAATGCAAAAATGTACTTATTGAACCAGCTCCACAGCATGACATTACTCAGTGGTACTTGTGCAGCATTCAGAATAAGAACAGCATCTC
Organism: Nicator chloris; assembly: GCA_013400495.1. Classification (NCBI taxonomy): domain Eukaryota; kingdom Metazoa; phylum Chordata; class Aves; order Passeriformes; family Pycnonotidae; genus Nicator; species Nicator chloris. The sequence continues at coordinate 58,473 of WAAE01024130.1, forward strand.
CAATCATGTTCAGACTTGAATTTGTAGTTAAGAGCTTTAGTGGAAACCACAGCTAATTTCACATGTCCATTCAAGTTTCCAGAAATGAGTCACACCCCTGCCCTGCAAATGCTACCTTGAAACAAGTTCTTATCTGTCTAGTCTAAAGGGCAAGGATGGAAATTTTTAGCTTTTATTGCCAGAATTTTACTGTTTATCATTTCATTAACACTGAAAAAATAAGGATGTGTAATATTCTGGAACAGGATTAAATCAAAGAGCAATTTCCACTTCTTTCAACTATACCTTACAACACATTTTATTTCAGTGAGATATTCTTCTGTAGGGTGTAAAAAGGAAAAAAAACTGAAATTCAAGTGCTTACAGTTTGGAACAACTAAATCCATCTCCTTTTTTTTTTTTTTAAATGAACTCAGAATGAGGATATTATACAAGATTTTATAGACCTTAAAAGGACAAAACCTATGTGTGAAGACAGACTTTATTTGTCCTTGTCTCAGCCTGGAGACTGAGATGCACTAACCTGATGCTGAAATTGCCTCAAAAGCTGAGTCTATCAGCACTTTAAAGGGCCATGGAAACCCAACTACTCCAACATAAATCAGGGCAATGGATGCCCAGTACTTACACTGCCTCTTATACTACAGGACCTGGGATGGGAACTGTCATTTGCTATCCAGCTGTTCAGCTCTAAACAGAAACAAGTGAGCCAGTTTGTTTGTCAGCAAGCATTCTCCAAGATGTTATTGTATGGACAAGCAAAAGAGTAAAAAATCATCTCAAACAATCACATTTCCCACTTCTGTTACCATCTGTCTCCATTACAACCCTCGAATGTGAGGAAATGCAGGTTTTTAAATAATTCTGCATTAAGAAATACCAGCATAAACCCACTTAAAGACAGATACACTATGTAAAGTAATGTAAAGGTAAGTCATAATTATTATAGACTTCCAAGTTTCAAACAAAAACATTCAAGTATTAAGATACTGAAGATGGCATATGCAGGCAGAGGATTTTGTTTTGTTGATGTATATATTTACAGACAGTTTTTATACATACAGAAGTGTGTATTTTTGAGTTCTCATACATTCCTCCCCACTCTTGAAGTATCACTGCAGATTTGTTGTTAGTACTGTATCTCTGCTAGCAGAGTTCAGTTAATAATTTTCTCATATTCTAATGAAATTTAAAAGAAGAACTTTGTTTCAACTAACACACAACACGTGATTTCCTGGCTTATGCAAACCAGTCACATATGAATTTAAAACATTTCCTGTTTCAATCCACTGATTACTACTGTGACACCTACTCAGAAAAGCAAACAATGCACGATCTCTGATGTTGTCTTCATCTGCATAAGGCAAACAAAATCCAACATCAAACTCCAGCAGATCCTCCCCACCAGGATATTCTAAACCCCATGTCGAACTTCAAAAACACTGTCCACAATCCGCCTCATTTTTCAAAATGTTTAGTGTTTCACATGTAAGTACTTTGCATGTTTTAAACTTTAGGAAGCACATTAATATTCTGTTGTGTTATATCATCTGACTATGAACCTTCAGATACAAAAGCTAGTTTGGCAGCAGAAGTATTTATGTGTAGCTTAGTCCACTCAGCTTCCCTGAGCGTGAATCCTCAAACCAAGCGAGCCGGATGAGCCAGCGCAACAGGAAAAAAATACTGCCCTTTCCAGAGACAACACTGCTCCCATCCCTTTTAGACTGAAGACCAGAACTACTAAACTCTCCTGAGCATGCTGCTCTTTCCTTGTTCAAGGAAGACTGATGACATTTAACAGGGTTAAGTTTAAACCTGCATATTGGCTTTAGTTATTCCCACATTCTCTTTTCTTCTCCCTTTGCTACTGCTCTTTCAGTCACCTTCAGAGAAACAGATCCTGTAATCCATATGTATCACTCCTGAATAAATTTTGGGACAGACACTACAGCTGATCCCCCAGTTACAGTCAAACCAGCAGTTTCTGTGAATTAACTGAACTTAGTAAGAAACATAATCACAGTTTAGGCTGAGATATCATTTTTATTTACTAAAATACTACATATCTACTGTTATAAAAATCATGATGAAGACCTGATATCTGAAAAAACCAAAGGTTTTATGACACAGTAACTGACTTCCTTATTCAGAAATTCAACAGTTATTTAATGAAGACAGACCACAGATTAAGCTTTCTGTATAGCAGCATTCTCTGTAAATTACTATAAAAGAAACTCAATTTTCAACCCCAGTTATGTAACGTTACCAAGATACTGTCCAAAGATAATAAACGTTACAAATAACCACTCCCATGCCAGGAAAGTAAGGGCTGAGCCATGTCACAACACTAATCCAGAACCGAGTCATTATTAGAGACAGGGATGGTCTCCAAGTCCCTCATTTCTAATTCCTCCTCTCACTGACCCAAGCCAAAAAACAACATCACCATTGAGACACAGCAAACCTGTACAGCTGCTGAACTCACAGATGCCAGGAGATGCAAAGATTCACCATCACCAGATTACACCGTAATTAAGTGCAGCTAAGTAAATTATACTTCTGCAGTATTTTGTTTATAGACACTTGAGAAAATCTGTTTCAAGGTGCATCCAGCTGCACCAGTTCCCAGCACACGGATTTGCCGTGTCCAGGTTTAAGCAGTCAGATGCTGCTGGCATGAAACAGAATTGTCCTGATCAGTTTTGTTAAAGCATTACGGTATGATGCCCTGCTAAAAAAAGAAAGCTCAGAAGCCTACTTCCAGAATTTCATACCTAGACTCACAAATCACAAGTATTTAGGTCAGAAAAGACCTTTAAGATCATCAAGTCCAACTGCAAACCTAAGATTGCCAAGCCCACTGCTTGCCCTTGCATATCCATCTGTAATGCTCCTTTCTATCCCGACCCAGCCCCTGCTGTAGACTGCAGGGTCAGGAAAGACAGAAGAGGTGCCATACATTCCAATTAATTCAGACAGCACTTAACACATGCAAGTTAACAGCATGCTGCAAACAGTGGGAGTACTCAAGCATCCTGCAAGATGCAGAGCTGTGACTAATAGCCTGCCTGCTTTCCAACAGTAGCTATTTCCTGCTTCTCCGAGGGAGCAGTTCCACATGCACATCAACACCAAAAATGAGCAAGCCTGTCTTAGCTGTTGCATGAGTATCTTTTTAGAATTGCCTAGTCCACTTCCTGAAATACTTAATATATGTACAGGTTTTAACTGCTGACAGTTTTAAATATGATGCTAAATAAAAAGACAAACTATCAGCAAGATTGACACTAATTTTTGAGTGTGGATAACACATCTACAATTGATGCAACTTGCAGCTGATTCTGTTCAACAAGTTTTAATGCATCTGAACTCCATTAAAACACAACCAGGAGGTCAGTATGAAAACATCCAGTATAACGTGCCTTAGTGAATTCCCAATTCATTCCCAGGGCTGCCAGAAGACTTATTTTAGAGGCATAAAAAAATCAATCTTTGTCACAAAAAAAAAATACAGGAATGTAGAGATATGTCAAAAGTAGAAAAAGTGTGACCACTGGTATGGTAAAGAGCTGACTCGTGCAGTAGTCCAGCTAAAAAGCCTTATAATGACTCTATATAAAAAGTCACTGACACAGCCTCTGCCACCTTTAAGAAAGAGAAACTCCCTATGAGCAGTAAGAGTACATATTTTTAAAGTGGCACACAAAATTCAGACTATCAGAAATTGAGGCATTTTGATGCCAACATGATCAAAGATATGTATACTTTTATTATGCAAACTAAAAGAATTGCAATGGCCCATGTAACTTCAGGGGAGCTTTCATCACAATTCTATTCCAAGCAGCCTCCTTTTAAAATTAACTGGAAATTTAGAAGATTATGCAAAGCTTTGCACAGATCAAGTCTTTCCTACTATCAAGGCTATTTAGAGCAAAAAATCCCAAACCTATTCCACTTAAAACACATGATCACTTTGCAAAGTCACAGTCATAACAAGCAGCTTTGACAAATCCAAACAAGCTTATCTCAAACAACAGAGCACAGGAACCATCCACAATTTTTTAATGTGTTGTATCACTTTCAACACTTTTAAAACAGAACTAGATTAATGATGTAATGGAAGTACTTAATTCTCATTGTGCCAGTATGTTTTTAAGGCCTAGAGAGAGAAAATTCTTTCTTCACATTGAGAAGTCTAAACCTAACATTCTAAAGCAATAAGAAAATTCCAACAGGCTGACAGGTTATGTTAGGTTAGACAGCTGCTCTTGAGTTTTAACAAAAAGTGTAAGTACACAGGTATGTCTCTTCTAAACAAAAGTAAAAAACATGGGAATTACTACTGAAGTATCAAAGTATTGTTCAGATTAAAATACACTGCCTCTACTAGCAACAATAGTCTACTATCTGTTATCAAGAAATGATAACATAAATGATGGGACTAATCACAGAACACTGTTGAGATCTTCATATTCAACTGCCTTACAGCAACATAAATTACTCTGGGTAGTCATATCTAATATAATTGTCATATAATTGGTGAACGCCAGTCTGTGTAAGTGGAAGAAGTTACTTTGCTGCTCCAAAGACAAGCAATTTGACTTAAAAGAGGGACAAAGATAATCTACTGCTCATTTATGCATGAAGAAAAGCAACAAGATCGAGAAATTCTTTACCAAAACAGGTTTAAAATTTTAAAAATATTATTCTGGAGATCAAAACGGTTTTACAAGATTAATCTTTTAAAAGACATCCAAAATTCCTACTTTATAATTTGTAGACTTTAGGAAGCTTTGATAATGAAGCCTCTTTTATCATATTACACATACCAACGTTTTATGAAAACAAAAAGAAGTAATCCCTTGAGCAGATCTAGTGAAAGCAAAGTGATCTGCTTCCAAAGACCGCAAATATTATGTTATAAAATTTGCAATTCAAGCTTGCTTTATACATAGACCCCCTCTTATTATTGAGCGAACCCACTGAATAAAGGCAGAAGGTGATTCAGATCCTGAGTTCAATATCTGAGGTCTAATGCCAGGAGGTGGAATAAACACCAGGGCATTTCAGAGCCTTTGGAAAGGTGGGGGGGCTCATCTTCACGTCTGGAGGATCCCACCTGTACAGGAAACCCACTTTTACAGGCCTCCCTCCGGACACCAAACTGGATTTAAAACTTTCTACAGACAGAGGTTTCCAAACCCGCGTCTCGATGGAAGTTTTCGGAGGAGCCGGCTGTGCCCTCACTCCCCGGCCGGGCTGGCCCAGGACGGCCCCTGATCCCAACCTCACCTTCGATGTTCAGCTCGAAACAGACGTGGCAGAAGGAGAGCGTTTCCTTCTCGGTGCCCAGCTTGCAGACGCTGCAGATGTTGTCATCGTCCAAGTCGATGCTCACGAACTGCTCCTCGTTCATAGTGCCCTGGGGAGGGGGACGGCGGCGACAAGGGACAGGAGGGTTATTGCCGGAGCCTCCCGGGCGCAGCTCCGCGCCCGCAGAGGAGGAGGGCAGGGGCGGAACGAGGGCGGGAGCGTCCCGGCAAAGTTTTCCCTTTACAGAAACTGCGGCCAGGCCGCACAGCGGGGCCAGCACAGACCGAGACTTCCCCCTTCCGTCGCCCGAAGGCTGCCCCGTCCCATGCCGCCCTGCTCCCCACCAACTCCATCACCAGCTCCATCATCGCTGCCCACTCCATCCATCCCTCCATCCCTCCCTCCCTCCGCGCGCCAGCGGCGCGGACGCCCCACCACCGCCCGTACCGCGATAACCCCAGCTCTACCCTATCCCCTAGCGCTAATCCGATCCCCAATCCCGTCCCCGCTCACCGCCGCCCGCCCCGGCCGCGCTCCGCTTTGTCCGCCCGCCCGCGCCGCCGCCGCCGGAGCTCTCGGCGCCGGGCACCGCCCGCCGCTTCCGGCCGCCACCACGGCCCGGCGGCCCGGGGGGGCACCGCGGGGCCCGGGCCGCGCCCCGCTGTCTCCGGGCAGCTGGAGTCGCCTCGCCGCTGGGCAGCAAAGCGGGAGGAGCGAGAAGCTCGGTTTCCCCGGCCCTCCGCACGGACAGGGCTGCGGAGAGCGGCCGCGCTCCCCCCGCAGCAGTTGGTCTGCGCCGCGCGGGCGGGGTGCGCGCGGGCGGGCGGGCGGTGTCGCGGCGTTGCTCCTGTCGCTGTTCCTGTCGCGACTGTGGCTGCCCGGCGTCATTCACCCGCAGCGCGTTTACACCTGCGGACAGCGCTGATGCTCAGCGCGCCCGGCAGCCGGGGCGATTAGGTTTTGTTAGGGGTGAGGGCTAAAAAAAAACAAGGTACCGTGATGGAATATCGATTCCGTTCAGGAACCGATATTAAAACCCGGCCAGGGCTCTGCTGGCGCTCCGAAAATGAAGCCGCAACCGGTCACAGAATCACAGATTCTGGGTGCGGTTGGAAGGGACCACAGAGCGTCCTTGATCCCACCTCCCTGTCCAAACAGGGACATCCCAGAGCACATGGCACAGGATTGCGTCCAGACCGCTCTGGAATATTTCCAGTGAGGGAGACTCCACACCCTCCCTGGGCAACCTGTTCCAGCATGTGTTCACTTGCACAGTGAAGTTCTTCCTGAAGTTTAGGTGGAGCTTCCTGGGCGCCAGTTGTTGCCCACTGCCTCTTTCCCTGTTGGTTGGCAACGCCGGGAAGAAGTCGATCGTATTGTCCGGGGAACTTCCACAACTGACGGAAATTGCGTACAGCACATTCCTACATGTCAAAGTGGGATTATTTATGAGAGAGCTAAGTAATCTTCCAGAGGCTCCTGTGTTGAAACACATCTCTGCAGTTTTAATTTCACTGTGTTTTCTTTGATTTTATAAAAAGAAAGAGACAAAGGCATGTGATTCCATCCAAAGGGACCTGGACAAGCTCAAGTGGTGGCCCATGGGAATCTCATGAGGTTTAACAGACCAAGTCCAAGGTGCTGCACTGGGTCAGGGCAGCCCCCGGTACCGGCCCAGGCTGGGGATGAACAGAGCCAGAGCAGCCCTGGCAGAAGGACTTGGGGGTGCAGGTGGGGGAGAGGCTGGACACGCCCCGGCCGTGTGTGCTGGGAGCCCAGAACCCCCCGTGTGCTGGGCTCACCCAAAGCCCCGTGGGCAGCAGGGCAGGGAGGGGATTCTGCCCCTCTGCCCCGCTCTGCTGAGACCCCACCTGCAGGGCTGCAGCCAGCTCTGGGCTCCCAGCACTGCAAGGACAGGCACCTGCTGGAGCCAGGCCAGAGGAGGCACCAAGGGGATCAGAGGGATGGAGCAGCTCTGCTGTGAGCAAAGGCTGAGAGAACTGGGGCTGTTCAGCCTGGGAAAGAGAAGACTTTGGAGTGACCTAGTTGCAGTTTTCCCGTACCTGAAGAGAGCCTACAAGAAAGATCGAGAGAGACTATTTACAAGGGTCTGGAGTGACAGGACAAGGAGGAATGGCTTCACACTGACAGAAAGTAGTTTAGATTAGATATTGGGGAAAATTCTTTACTGTGAGAATGGTGAGGTCCTGGCACAGGTTACCTGAAGAAATTGTGGCTGCCCCATCCCCGGAAGTGTTCAAGGCCAGTTTGATTTGGGATTTGAGCAACCTGGTGTAATGGAAGCTGTGCCTGCCATGGCTAGAACTAGAATATCTTTGAGGTCCCTTCCAACCCAGGCCATTCTATGCTTCTATGATTTTCTGAAAAAAAAAAAAAAAAAAAAAAAGTCCTGCACTCTGCTGGAGTTCTATCTTTTGCGGCTCTTAGGCAGCAAGTTGACTTTAGATTTGCTTCTGTTGGAGGATGATGGAGCGTGTTTCATCACAGAACTCATTGGAATCTTCCTCAAATTGTTTCTACCACAAGCTGAGAACTGGACTGGGAGAGGGGATGCATTTCTTTCTCCCCTCGTCATCTGCTTTTTTGATGAAGGGTACCAAAGAGGTGGGACCTTAGCTTCATTGCAGAAGAAATATTAAGACAGGAAAAGGCACATCAGCATGGACTGGAAGATTTAGAAACAGAAAGGAGAGACTGGACCGATGATGATAGAGCTTTATAAGATCTATAATTATTGAAGTATTTTCCCCTCCAGAATCTGACGTCTATTGAGTCTCAACAGCTCATTGCCACAGTGCAGCAGCAGCTGCTGTGAAACCCAAGGGCAAAAAAGTCATGAATCTTGTTAATAAATGACACGTGGGAGACAGTATGGCTCTCAGTAACTGAGCTGCTTTTCTAGTCAAATATTGCTCTAAAATATAGAGGTCGTTGCAGTAAAAGTAGTGGAGAACTAATGTTTCAGGCGCAAATTTTTGATAAAAGCTAGCAAATACCAAGATGAAGATTGTGAAATCGTAGCTGCTGCCTTGGTGTGGTTTATACGTATTCGTACACATTTGTATTTCCTCCCTTGGTTTATCAGTGCATGTAATTCTAGCTAACAGTTTACTTACACTGGAAAATTATTTTAGTAGGAAACAAATCTGTTCTGTCTTTCTATGTTTCTTTTTCCCTACTGAGTTTGCATTTTTTTAACGAGGAGGCTTTGGCAGTGATCACGTTTCAGTAATTCCCACTGCTTCACCTTTCCCTAGATGCTTGGTCATGTTCCCACACTGTGTTCTCTCTGTATTTCTGTGTTTGTGAGGTGACACAAGGGACTGGATGGCTGGTTTAAAAGAAGAGAGTTAATTCTACCTCAGGCTGATTCACTGTGCTTCACAGTGCAGCCTTACAAGCACTGGGGGAAGGCAGCTGAAGGGGTAATGCATCGATGGCAATGAGTGTTCTGGATAATGTATCATAAAATCATGGCTTGAGCTTCATCAGGGTCATCCCTCCAAATACTGAAAGGTTGGAAATGAAATCTTGTGGCAACGTTTTGTAGACATACTGAGTTCCAGTTTTGTGAGTGAAGATTTAGGAATTCTAAAGCTAAAAGGCATTTTAACTGAAAAATACAGTGTTAAACAGGGATCCAGGGGGAGGTGGGGCAAAATACTGCAGTGGAGATCCCCAGTGGAGACCACAAATAATATTGATTCTGCACAAATGAAAGTATCTGTGTAGGTTTGTATATTAAAAGATACTCAAGAAATGAGAAAAGTTTGTCAAAAAAATTTAATGTTAAACTCAGACTAGGTGGAGTAGGTCTGCTTCCCTGAAAATTAAGAAGTACCATATTGAAATCAGCCTGACTTCTTTGTCTGCCCTCTCTGCCCTCTCCCTTCTGCTGTCCCCCGGGCTTGAGGATATTTTTCCCCTCGGTAGGTCAGGCAACTGTGGCTTTTCCAGGCACTCTGGCAGACCTTCATGTTCCTCAGGCATTTCTGTCTGCACTTAATAAACACATGCATTTTCTCCAACTCATCTGTTTTGCTTTTTTTTTTTTTTTTTAATTCTGGTGGATTTTTTCCTAGTTTCTTTACTTGTTGCTGTCCATTTTTTTTTACAGACCTTTTGTTCTTCTGTTCTCTGACCTTTCCTAGTTTATTTTATCTTTCACCCCTGGAAGACAAATATAAATAGGAATGATTTGCTGTACCCCCTATCCTCTTCCCACTTGTCTATTTTGTGACCTGTTCTCTCTTTTTATTCTCCTAGTTCTCTTTCAACTTTCTTCAGTGTGCAACCTTTACCATAATGTCCTATTTAAAATCTTTGTTGACTGGTCTTTGCCCCCTTCGTGTGTGGCATAAAACCTAATTGAAAAGGGGTAGTTCCACATTCCCTGTCCCCGCCGTTTCCTTTGTGTTGGATCTGGTGATCCCATGGCTGCTGCAAGGTGAAATGAGTCACTGAGGTGATACAAAAGAGAAGAAAACAAAATTAAAGAGAAAAATCGAAGCCTTTCTTCACCAGTTCATTGAAATGTCTCTATATTCAGCTATATAACTGCTAGATGTGGTGTAAGAGTTTTTGGGGTGGGAATGAAACTGATCTTTCAGCAGCTTGAAATTTCATCAAACTTAATGGAACCACTAGTTTTATCTCTTGCTCTTAGTCCTTCTGTTCCTTCATCCAGTCCCTTTGCTTCATCTTCCCTCCAGGCCCTGATCTCATGATCCTCTTTTTTGGCAGCAGTGCCAGCTGAAGTATTCACTGCTTCTACTCATTTTCCACCCTGTTTTTTTTTAGAGTTTCTGGGATATGTGCTGAAATAAACCAGCATCTGTCAGATTCCTGTTAAGTTTCCTGCATGACTGCCCAGACCCTCAAGAGAGTGGTAGTAGAGTCAGTTTAAGCCAACTGCCTGAATACCTGGGTAGAGACAACCCAAATCTTTCTTCTCCTGCCTTTTTCTGGTTTTCTCTTCTTCCCCTTGTGACTATTTTTCTCCTGTCCCTTTCCTCCACGTCTCTCCTGTTCTGCCATATGATACCACACAGTTTCTCCACTTCTCTTTCTGTAAAACACCCCTGTCTGTGCTGTGGCACACCACCAGACTTTATCTTTTATCTCTTCTTTTCTTCCCAAGCTCACTGAACTGCATGCCTTCATTGAGATCTCCTCCTGTGGAAGTTTAGTTCTCTCCATTAATCAGTGGCAGAGGATATAGGGCTGTTCAGAACACTCAGTAAACTCAACACCAGACTTGTGAGACACTGCAAAGGAAAATTTCAAAAGCTTACCATAATACTGGTCTGATTCACAGATGTCGTCTCAGCAAAGCAGTGAGAAAAGGATGGGTTACTCTTTGGTTTTTGGCTTCATGATTGGCCTCTGAAATTAAATACCAAGCTAGTGTGCAAAAGTATTCCTTGGAAAGTCATGCCCTGTATTTTTTGAGGTTAGAAAAACAAATCTACCACTCATCTAATAGGCCACAAAATGAAGGAAGCTGAGCCAGCCTAAAATTACACGAAAGTCACAGCAAACAAGGGTGGAGCAACAATTTGTGTCTTATAAACAAGGGCTTGTAGCAGGTTGCTGGCTACAGTGGGTGAGAGACGTGATAGATGAGTATGTGTGTATTCAAACAAGTCATGAATGAGAGACAGAGGAGGGGAGTGACTTCTCTGCCTTCACACTCTGGTAAAAGGCTTTCTAGTAACTAGTTTATCCTGATTTTCTACTCAGAAGAATGCACACAAGATTTCCTAATTCTAACAAGATCTCATTGATTAATTGTAATGATGAAATAGCACTTAATTTCTAAGTGGTGTTTATGCATTCCTTTTTCATCCATAGATTTAGATATCCTTTAAAATGTCTCTTGCCCCTTTAATGATCAACAGTGCTCTTTAAAGCTCTTTAGACTTCTTTTTCCGAGGTTAATGGAATGTGTTGTCCACTGCCACAGCCTTGTTTCTGGCACAGCCTCATTTTCCTTCTTGATCATTACAACAATCCACAAAGCTGTGATGTCTGCAAGTCACAGAAAGTGCTGTCCCAAGCTGAGCATGCCTTCCTCCTGCCCAGACCTCAGCCCTTCAATTCCACCTGAATCTCCCTTGACCTCTCAGTGTCATCTGACAATGCAAGTCATTCCATCATGTCCAAAGTCAAAATTTCATATTGGCTTTTGTGTTTTGTCCAGTGTGCCTTCTAAGTCTTGGCTATGTCTCTTAAAGCAGCTGATTCTTGTTAATCAGCTTTTAAAAACGATCTGTAATACATCCCCTGAAGTCCTCATGGCTGTGACCCTGTCTCTAGGTCTCTTATCCATGAATTTGGCATTGACTGTTATCTTACTGTGGTGGTTCACAGCTCCTCCCCTCTGTTGCTGGCCTGTTTGCTCATGCCCAGTTAAAATCAGTATATTTTTGCCACCTCCTTGAGGGCAGCTACCACAGCTCATACTTGGCACAGTACCTTCAGGTCCTGCTTTTTTGCTGTCACAAACCTCTCTTTCTCCCTCTTAGTACTGTAAATGCCTCACTGCCCTTCCAGTCATTTAGGTCTTTAAATTGAATAGAGTGATGCCTTAAGTTTTAGCTTTCATATTTTCTAGGTTCTGTATTGCATTAGTGTATAGCTCTGAACTTCATATACAGTGATAGCAAGTTCTCTTCACAGTTTAGTTAGACAAAACAATCGTTTTCCAGCTGAGGAGCCAAGGGCACCATTGCAGCTTCAGGCCCAAAAAGTATAAAAAATGGCAAATTGAGGAGGGTAATCTGGGAGGATGGGACTTCATAACATCAAGCTGTAATTGGACAATTAACCCCAATATGTAAATGGACCAAAACATAAAAGTGTGAAAACGTGTGACCCGCCGTCCATCTTGGGTCTAGCCTGACCAGGCTCTTGTACTGCCCAAGGTCCATCCTTTGAAGGGTTTTTCAATAAATACCTACTTTATTCCTTTAACACTGTCCAGCCTCTGTTCTAGGTAGCCTCTCAAGGCATCAGATCTTGCAGTCTCTGTGGAGCTATACATGAACAACCTGCCTACAGTATCTTGTTTCTTCCTACATGTCAATGAGGAGATTCAGCACTGCTGACGTCCCGGTGTGCCTGTCACTTCACACCTCGGCTATTACCAGCTCCTCTGTGCGTCTCCTGCGACTTCCACTGTGTTCTCCGAAAGCTCATTCAGAATTGCACTGTGAGGATTACCTTCCTTGCTGACATAATGTCTGTGCCTCTCTTCTGGCTTTCTGGTTCATTGGCATGAAAGGCAAACTCGTTGTGCTCTTCAAAGTTTCTGATCAATTGACTCTGCAATGACTCAGCATCATTGTGGCATTGAGCACAGCCCTCACTGCTCTCTGTCAGTAACACTTGTCTTCACTGTCTCGTTAGTCGTTTCTCACACAGCCACCTCTGGCCTTTTTACAAAGTACCTCCTGCTTTGCTGGAAGCTCCTCGCAAACTTCAAAGCAATTAGTTCATGCTGTTATCTCACCCAAGACTTATTTCTGCATCATTGCCCAGAGCTGAACATGTAAAATGCAGTCCTTGTGCTCTGTACCCTCAATTCTCTTCACCAGTTTTACTCCTCCTGGTTTTGCAACCTACAAAATCGAGTCTTCTTTTTATTACAAACACTAATGCAGTTCTTAACAAGCCTTGCAACCACCAAACTGTGGTCTTCTGAAAATTGTCTAAGGCAGTCTGCTATCTCATTTTGCTTGAGTAAAAGTTTTTTGAAAGTTTTGGCTAATGGGTAAATAATATTACATGGGAAATTTTGGGAAGAGCCAAAGTGCCACCGGCTCCTTAAATGTGAGGGTCACTGAGCAGCACAGAAAGCCCTGATTTTTGATAAGGAGAAACTTTGTAATAATATGTTGTAACAACATCAACACAGCGTTATGAAACCTCCATATACACCTACAGCATTATGAAAGTTCTGTGGTCTTTAATGGCTTTCCACGTGTTCAAATATCAACATGAAAAGGACACAATAAACTAATTCCCTGTCTGAGACAGCAGAGAGATGCATATCACTACCTAATAGACACATCTGAAGCATGTTGGTGTTTCAGTATCTTGGCAAATGCTCTATACTTTCCTAGAGAACTGGCAGCATCAGTTGTGCTATTGGAATACTGAGGGTGCTGTCCTCATACTACGCAAATGCAAGAAAAACAGCATCCTCATACTACTATCCTCATAATTTCTTTTTAATCCTAAACTGTTCTGTAACAGGATATAAGAACATGATCCGTTACATGGTTCCTTCCCCTATTCATTTCCCAGAGTAAAAATTCAATAGATTAAAAAAAAAAAAAAAAGGAAAAATCAGATGCCTGTGTAAAATTGTATGACAAACTAAAAGCCTTTAGTGAAGGTTGTCAAAAATGACTACCACTCTCTCTTTCATTGACGTTGTTTGACATATTTTTCTCTATCCTTTGTATTTTGGTGATAATAATCCTCCAAGTGGTAGGATTCCTCTGTGATGGTAAGGCTTGCCTCAGGAAACACGTACCCTCTTGAAGTGTGTGAATTTTTCACTACAACACGAACTCCAGTTACTGCTGCAACACAATCATCCTCTTTGGAAACTCATTTAACCAGTGACACTGCTGCTACTTATGCCTCTTGTTGCTGTCACTGTTTATGTGTTTATGCACGCACACATGTGCAATTTAAAATTACTGCTTCAATGAGAAGAGTCTATAGGGGATCAGAGGAGATGTACTTGCAGAAGCAAGCAGCAATATGAATTTGCTCTTGTGTGGATGGTGCGCCCACCATTATACTCTGGCCACTGAGATTCCCTGTTGCTTTTCCTGTGTGTTTATGTGGAGACAGTTTCATTGGAGCATGAATGTTGTCATCCCTGTGTGCAGGTTATTTGCTTAGCCCTACTTTCCAACTCCTGTGGGTGTGTTTGGTGTATTTGCACCAACTGTACATCCAGAAACTACCTACATCAGCAGGAGGAAGAGTTAGTGCCATACCAGGGTGTTAAAAGAGACCATCACTAATCCAGCCTAGCTGCCTAAACATTGGAGAAAATGAAAAACGAGGGACCATGTGGGCTGTCAATTTTAGAATCACCTGGGCGTGACACACTGCAGTATTTGTGTCACACTCAGCTGGGGCTGGCTGAGGCAGGAAGGTACCTCAGGAGATTGCCTGGTCCAACCCTGCTCAGAGCAGGTCAGCCAGAGCAGGTTGCTCAGGGCTGTGTCGGCCTGAATTTTCGATACCTTCAAGGTTGCCAACTGCTTGTCCCACTTGCCCACCAGAGACCTCAGCTCCTTTTCTACATAGCTGTTTTCCAGCCACATGGTTCCAGCTTGTCCTGGTGCATGGGGTTATTCCTGCTGGGGTTCAGGACTTCACACTTCTGTGTCAAACTTCAAACACCAGCTCATTTCTCCAGCCTGTCAAGGACCATCTGACGGGCAGCACACCCCTCCCCGTTTCGTGCCAACAGCAGACTGGCTGAAGACACACTGTCCCATCATCCAGGTGGCTGTTGAAGATGTTAAACAGTCTTGGCTCTGCATCAGCCCCTGGGCTGATGTTTCCAGCTGAACTAACTGCTGCTGATCACAACTTTTTGAGCCCAGTTCCATCAGTTTTCAGTCCACCTCATGTACTTTTATCTAGTCCATATACCACCAGTTTCTCAACAAAGATATTATCAGAGACAGTGTTGAAAGCCTTGTTAAAGTCAAGACAAAGAACATCACTGCTTGTACCTCATCCTGTCAACTAGTTACTTTATGGAAGAAGGCTTTCAGGTCATGAGGCATGATTTTCCTTTCATAAATCCTTGCTGGTCCTTCATGTCCTTCATGTGTTTGGAAATGATTTCCAGAGGTCCCATGCTCTTCCCAGAGATTAAGGGGAGGCTGACGAGCCTGTAGCTCTCCTTCATGCATCTTGTGGTCCTTCTTGAAGATAAGGGAGATGTTTGCTTTGTTCCAGTCCTCGGAAACCCCTCCAGATTGCCATAGCCTTTCAAAGATAATGAAGAGTGGCCTCACAGTGACATTGTCCAGCTCCATCAGCAGTCATGGGTGGGTCCATCAGGTCCATCAGGCATCAGGACTTTAGGTATGTCCAGGTTGATTATATGCTCCCTAACTGATTCTTCTCCAGTGAGGGTTAAACCCTCATTCCTCCAGACTTTCCCACTAGGTCCCAGGTCTCATGGGCCTTTGATTTCCGCAGGTTGGCTTTTACTGGAAGTCAAAGGCATTCCACACCATGGCCTTTTCCATGTCCTGTGCCACCAGACCCCTTGGCCTATTAAGTAGTGAGCCCACATTTTTCCTAAAGAAGCTCTTGTTGCCCTTCACATCCCTCACCAGACTCAACAACCCATTGGTTGTTGGGTTTCCCGACCCTATCCCTGGATATACCAGACTCCTGACTATCTTATTGATTCCATTTATCAACCTCTGGAAAATGCAGGTGGTGCTCCATGCAGCTGCCCAACACACTTGTTGTCTCTAATAAACTTAATGAGAAGCCAAGGCTGTGTTTAGTTGTGTCTTTTGACTCAATTAAAATTAAAATGACACATCACTCTATGTGCCGGCCGAGCCTTAATCTCCAAAGAGTGCCAGTTAGTATTAGGCTCATTATTGACAGTGGCCTAGTTTCCATTGATGGAGTCATTTAAAGTTTTAGTCTGCAAAGTCAGGAAAAAGTGGTAGCTGATAGTCCTGATCTGAAATAAGGGGGAAAGAAAAAAGCTCAAACCCAACCTGTTTTGTTAATCCATCCATGTACATGAAAACAGCACAGCAGGATTGGGGAACTAATCCCATTTCAAATCAGATGCCTGCTGGTTCTATTTAATGAGCATTCTGTCTGTTTCTTTTTTAACCCTAAAATATTTTAATTCATATAACAGCATTCTGCCTTTTAAAAATTATTATAGTTTTATCAATTCTGTTAAGGTTTCACTTCTACAGCTGGACCAAAGATGGATTGGTAACTACCATCTTTACTGCCAAACCACATGCTGAACTTCATTCATATGGAAATACCCAGAAAATGGAATTAGCACAGGGTCCTGTGGGCATTGGTACTAACGAAATTTCCTACAGATTTGTACCTTGTGAGTAAACTATGGTGTGTAGGAAGAAATAAAGTTATGGGAGATTGTCTTTGAGCTGAGACATTAAAAACATCTTTCTCTTCATACATCTTTAGAAATCAATGAATATTTTATACCCTCACACTGTACTCTTTTCCTGTGTAGATGCTCTGTCAAGATCTCTCCACCCTATGTGCCCACTTTCATTAAATTTGCAAAAAGTGTTGGGACTTTTGTCTCACAGCCAAGTAAGCCTAAAATTGGAGAAAGATCTAAAACCTATTAGCAGAGGTTAAGGAGGGGCATTTTTCATTCCTCTCTGCCAAAGGCCATGCCAGCAGAATGAGTGAGTGTGTCATGTACCATTTTAATTCAGGAATGTTTATATCCCTATAGCAATGCTTGCACAGAGTCCAGGATAATGAAGAAATAATGATCCAATTCTATTGATTATCAATATTAGCTTGATGTCATTCTGATAGCTATATAGTGATATTAGGGGAAATAAAAGTATATTTATGTAAATTTTGTCAATCAGTGTAGACATCAGCTATTATACTAGTACTGTTTATTCTCTCAGCATCTACTATATTAATTTTTTGTCTACTTCATAATTCCTGGGGAAAAAGGTCCCCAAAATGTCTTTATCTTGGATGATGTCTAGACATTTGTTAAAATAATATAGAACATGTTAAAATGGGTAGAGACTTAATTAAAAAATACATACACATACACATACACATACACATATACATACACATATACATATACATATACATATACATCATATACAGGTGTCTTTGTAAGGGAATGCCTGCAGTAATAATTTGTTCAGTTCTCTTTAGCCTAGTCATCCTCATCATCCTCTGTTGGGTTATTTGTTTAGTTTTCAAGCCAGGGCAGCCTATTCATGTATACAAGCAGCCTAAAGAGTTCCCTCGATAGCAAAATACTTGCAGTAGCATATTTACAAAATATGATGTCATGATGTCATGAATAGGAAACCTGTGACATTAAAGATCAGCTAAATAAGGCCAGTGCACACAATTGTCAACTGACCAATTTTTATAATTTTCATGCATTTCAGACTTTGCATCTTGGGATCAGTGACTTGCATAAAGATATTTATCATTATCCCAAATATTTGCTAATTTTCTATGTAGTTTGAATGATTCTTCCTTCTTCTGTGCAACAGCTTAAAAGGCAAAATGTTTTTTGGATGGATGAAACAAAAGCTTAGCTATTCTCCCTTTTACTATGATAGGTGTCATAACATTGAGAAAAGAATACAGGTTTGTGAATGATGGGCTGTCATGATTATCAGAAGACTTAGAAGTGGCTGGAACTACAGGAGATTTCCACCTGTAAATATGTGTCAGGTATAAAGTCATGTTTGAGTAAACAAAAGCTACACTCCGTGGAGCAGAGCAGCGAGAGGACACACACGCCACAGTGGCAGCACGGCAGTGCTGACCTACTTGAGCAGCCTGTGCAGTAACCAGCATGCAGCTCTGGCTCTATTTCAGCGAAACAGTGTGTGACCTCCCAAACTGGAATGTCATTTGAAACATTAAATGACTAGACATATCTTTTGGCAATGCAGTTATTAACTTTTGACTTTATCTCCAGCCCACAAGGCCACCTCTTACATCACAGTGATGCAATGCCTACTAATTGAAAGTCAATTTTCTGCCAGCCAAGGACACTGGCTGCAAAAAGCAGACAGAAATGTGTGCAGAGGGGAGATATTATCATTATTTCTTCCTCTGACTCCCTCACTCTACCTGCCATCTCTCTTTTCAACTCTTTCTCTCTCCCATCTGCTCACACATCAAAAACCCTTAAAGCACAGCTTCATTGGGAAGGAGAAAAGTTGAATGATGTATTCTGGCCCTAAGGAATGGTCTTGCTATGAGAAACTGTTAGAAATTTATTCCTGAGGATGTTTCTTGGCAAAGTGAACTAGTGAACAGGTGTGTTAAATAACACTGCTACTCGTTTTTTGAAGGGAAAGGTAACAACTGTCTTGATAAAATCTTGAGCAAAGTCTGAACGAAACTTCTCTTGCTTTTCGGTGCAGGCTTGCTTAGATCCTGTCTATATTCAGAAGACATACAGGATTTAGAACTAACATTTCACAAGTCTGCCAAATGCTCTGTCAGCTTTTAATATTTCTTGTTACTGTTTTTAAAAAAAACCTGCTTCACTCATTCTCTATCCTTCCTGATATATTTATCAAAGGCACATTTTTGTACCAGCTATAAAAATCCTAGCAGAGAAAGACTGCTGATCTAGAGGTTTTCTGGATCTTAAGCATTTAGGAATCTCTTTCATAAGTAGAAATAAATTATTGCTGAGTGTAGGAGAGGCCAAGGTAGCATGTTTCTCTTTTGAATTGCAGCAGGTTTTGCACATAGCATGATCCTGAATGCAGCTGTTTCTGACAGCTCACATTGGGAAACGCACCCAAGAGACATTAATACCAAAACTTGGGGGGAGCTGACTGGCTGAATAGAGGCAGAAGCACCCAAAACTATTGGAACATGATTGGAAGGACTGGTAGGATAGAACTGGAAGAAAGTGCAAATCACAGTCTGCTATTGGCAAGTGGCTTCTCTCATAAGTATCGCAAATTTTGGTGCTACCGTGTAGTTATACACAACACTCATTAATTAAAGCTTCATTAAAGCTTCATTAATTCAACTAAAGGATTCCTAGCCATTTCAGTGGGTTTTGGCCCAAAGGGTGGTTCTCAATTCAGTTGTTGTCCCTCTCAGTTTTCCATAAGCTCTCTCACTTGGATGTATGCAAACTTTCTGTTTCTTGCTGCAAATCAGTTGGATGCTCAACCAATGTGCTGGTGTAGAAAACTTGGCCAAATCCAGAAAACTGAAAACTGTACACAATACAATGAATAGTGATATCCAAAGCTGCTTTATAGCTTTAGCAGACACAAACCTGATTGATATATTTTCTAAGTTCTGGAGAGCTCCAGACCCTCTTCCACACCTCAGTAGTGTCATTCTGGCTTATCTTTACATTTAAGAACATGAGGGAAGCTTGAGTGTATTTTGTGTTTCATCACTTTCTCTTCTCATAGCTATGTTTTACTCTTTACTTTCTTTAGGCTAGTTACAGAACATCACTTGAAGTTCGGCAAGGGAAGTGTTAACATCCAAGGGAGCCTGCCTGACTTGCATGCTGATGTTAATGAAGCTGTGAATTGTGTCATATTAACCTCATTTGCTTCCTATATGCTTACTCTCATTTTCCCCTCAGAAGCTGCAACTTCACTTTTTGTCTTAATTTGTATGCCCAAAATGCAGCAAGCTTAATTACCAATTATAACCTTGCTCATTTAAAGGCTAAATCAACTGGAAACAATGCTAAAAAGTGTTTCCCTTGAGGAGAACTGAAGGCTTTGTGTTAATTTTCTTCACATATTTTGATTCGTATAAAGCACTGTGTAACTTACAAGTTGATCTCCCCAAATGATGTTAATTTTAAATCGAGGTGACACGTGCCCACTCATGGGATGACAGCCTGAGAAACCCGCCTTGTCTTCCTCCTTCAACTCTGACCTGCCCTGCAAAATTATCTCTCCCTGGGAAGCTCTCAGTGGAGCACCAGAGCACCCAGATCTGCCAGCAGCTTTTTATTTATGGCCACCTTTTCCTGCTTTATTTTTTAACTGCCTGACTTGTGCTATTTTCTTGACTTTGGAAGCCCCTTGAGAGTTTCTTCTAAATGTAATTTCTTCCATCTTAGGAAATGAGAACTCCATAAACTTCCAGGTAGGTTTCATGGGAGCCATGGAAGGTGTAATAGCTGTTTGGGTTGATATACTAGTGATTGCCACATAACATCCCTCCAATCAATACTGCAAAACTCGCAGACACTCTTTAGCTCCTGAGTGAATTTACAGTTCCTAGTGACAATCTCCATTACTGCAATAAAGACCAGCGGAACTGGAAGAAAAGAAAACTAGATCTGGAAAGCTGCCACTATTATTTATGGAATATTTGCATGCTGTAATTCATCAGCTGTTTGGAATGTGCCACCCTCTGTTTATGGCAGATGCAAGATGTTTTTCAGCTGGGGTTTTTTTTTTGTTTTGGTTTTTTTGTTTTTTTTTTTTTTTTTTTTTGTATTGAAAATTGTGTGCTTTTAAAACAAAAATAACAGAAAATAAAGCAAATATTTGGAGCTGGTGATGAGCTCAGTGCAGTTACATTTCCTGTAGCTCAAGCTTCAGCAGAACCTAAGACTGTAATGGTTGTTGTGTGCCCCAGACTTGTTGGCAACCCATGTTTTCCATTCAGAACCACCTGTACCCATCCCTTATCTTCATTTGAAAATAAAAATTCCAATCCTGCTTCCATCTTGGGAAAAACATACAGAAAGCATTCATTCAAAGCCCCCTCATCTTGTGTGGTTCATATAATTTTTAGCTTCTGACTTAGCTGAAAAGTCCTGTTTCATACACTAGAAATGACTAGACACAGCCTCATAAGACTGAGATGTTAGGCTGTGTTTAACATTTGCTCTGGTTTGTCCCTCTTTGATTGCATGACCTAGAAGTGTTTTGAGGACCACCACTCTGGCTGTGATGGATAAATAACCAATAGTTTTGTCATTTTTCCAGGCAGAACTGGGATTTTTCCCTATGTGTCTCTTGTCCTATTAATTATACCATACTTTCTCTAAAAGTATGAAGGTAAGCTTTTGTTCTGTTCAACTTGTAGCAGGAAGGCCTGAAGGGGTAGGATTGCTCTTTTTTAGTACACTGAGCAGATGAATGGGATGGAAAAAGCTCAGGCACTGAAGAGTGGTGGAGATATAGAAACAAATGTGTATAAGCTGGCACTGTTCATCTTGAAACCTAGCAAAATGTAGTAGTAATCAGGAAAAATAAGGTTCTTGAAGCAGTGTGATGAGAAATCTAGACAGATTTCATATGGAGGTTTCTAAAGTTTAATAGTTTAATTAATAACTGTGAGAGCAGCATGTTGGACTAAGTGACTGAAATTTTCCATTTTTGTCTTAACTGTCCTTAATTGTCTTGTCCTTTGTCCTCAGTATCAGCATGGAAGGACAGGGACCTGTTGGATCCAATACAGAAGAGGCCACCAAGGTGATCAGAGGGCTGGAGCAGCTCTGCTGTGAGGAAAGGCTGAGAGAACTGGGGCTGTTCAGCATGGAAAAGAGAAGGCTGTGGCTGGACCTAATTGTGGCCTTCCAGTACCCGAAGGGAGCCCACAGGAAAGATGGAGACTATTTACAAGGGCCTGGAATGACAGGCCAAGGGGGAGTGGCTTCAAGTTGACAGAAAATAGGTTTAGATTAGAGATTAGGAAGAAATTCTTCCCTCTAAGAGTTGTGAAGCCCTGGCACAGGTTTCCCAGAGAAGCTGTGGATTCCTCATCCCTGGGAGTGCTCAAGGCCAGGTTGGATGGGCCTCTGAGCAACCTGGGATAGTGGAAGGTGTCCCTGCCCATGGCAAGAGGCTGGAATGCAATGATCTTTGAGGTCCCTTCCAGCCCAGGCCATTGGATGATTCTGTGATCATGGTGTACACATATAAAACACACAAATGGAGATGAAGCTGCAGTGCAGGCAATATATGTTTCCCTTTCACCAGTTTTTCACATTTCATCTTCCCTTTTTTCATGCCACCTGACATTTTTATTTAATTCCTAATTCCTGGGATGTATATGACATTGTTTTTTTCTTTTAGCTGAAGGGCAGGCTTACAAATCCCTGTTAAGAGCAGGAGTGCACTGCACTGGTTGAAAAACTGGCAGGAAAGAAAAAAAGATTTGGAACTGTTGAAGGTACCTAGATGGGGATTTTCCCCCCAAATATCTACTTAGTGGCTTTAAATGTTGGTTTTGAGGGAATTTCCTCCCTGGCTGTTACCAAGGGAGCTTACTCTTGGGAAGAGCTGGTGGTTTTGGAAGCACTGTGGTAGAAATTCACATTTATGCATCTCTTACATTACAGTGGAGATGATAGTGTGGCTCAGTAGTCATCTTTTGCTCTTATATTTTTGAGCCTGTGTCCATGCCATGAAAGTTCTGCACACAGTGTTTCAATGTGCTTTGAAACAACACATTATGGGGGTTTTGCAGCAACACTGGCATTACTGTCACCCATGCCCCACTCTGCAGTGGAGGGATCATCTTAATGCCTCGTGATTCCTATAAGCTTTTTCTTCACGGTACTCAGCACCTTGTGTGAGGATTAAATCCTGAGAGCACAGCAGGTATGCCCCTATGTTTAGCTGCTCTATTTATAGTGTTTTCCTGTAAGCATAACCCTGCAATTGTCGCTCACACTGTCTTCCTCCAATTCTGCATGGCACCGGGCTGAGGACATAATAAACATCCTTTTAAGAATATGGCCTTCTTAGAGAAAGGAAAATTAATTGCCTAAATGGCATCACACGTAATTAAACAGAAAAAACTTATTAAAGGAATTTAAAATAAATGGTCATCAGGAAATTCTGAGCTGAATTTTAATATAGCAATACATTTTATTAGTCAATTTATACTTTACAGTGATATATTTACATCAAGTTGCCTGTGAAAATTATGTATAAATTCATATAGACATATTTATGCACAATATAGTGAATAAAAATAAGAGCATGGAAGAAGTGATTATTGCATTTCAAAATCTGTCATTAACTTCCCCTTAACTGCCCTGTAATTGGTAACATAAGTTACAAGAGCACACAGCCCAGTGCAATAATTTCTTTTGTTCTGAAGCTGGTGAGGTACAGACTGTAGTAAATAGTTTTGGGGCAAAGAACGGCAGCAAGAGACAAGAGCATCCAAATCTTATTTCAACTGATGTTTTATGTATGGGAAATGTTAGCAGTGGTGTGGTTAGTGATACCTATTTGCTGAAGAAATTCTTGTGGGCCCCTGGGAGCAGCTTTGTTGTCGTGCACTGTGCTTTAGTTCTGCATCAGACACAGGTGATGGAGGGAAAGGCAGCAGAAAACAGCAGAGGTCAAAACAGGAAATCAGCTGTGCACAGACTGTGTCCTTGCCCATTGAGGGACCTTTACGACACCTCAGCAGTGTGAAAAAACATCAGTAAAAGTGGAAATAGGCTTTGTTTTTTCAAATAATTTGCTGCTTAAGGAGAGTGATTTAGATGAGGTGACATTTTGAAGACTTTCTTCACAGTAGAGGTGCAGAAATGTAATCTGCTGGTTTAGATAAAAATTTAGATTTTGGAGCACCACGTTAGAAGAGGGAATTAAGATTGCAACTAATTTTACTGCAGCTAAATTAAAGAAAATGCAAGGCTCTGTCTTTTGAAACAGAAGCTCACTCCACTTTTTCCCCTGGTGGTGACATAACATTTACATTTCCACAGATAATGAACTAGATCTTTCAACAGACCAGCCCCACAGGGGACTCATTTCCAAATCTAAAGTATTATTTTTCTTTCCATCTGCTCCATGTAGAGCTTGAGGTAAGCTGTTCTTAATGTCTTAGGAGGATCACCGTTTCTTGAAAGCAAATGCACTTTTCATTGTCTTCTTTAAACAGAAAAGATCTTATTACTACCTGTCATGACTTCTTTGCTGCAGTTGCCATTACTGCTTTTAATTGGTAATTCACCAGTCTTAGAGATGAGGTTTTCAAGCCCATAAAACTGCAGGGAGCTCACTCTTAGTCTGAATGGTTTTTCTGAGGATACAGGAAGACTCAACAATGTTATTCACATCTCACAAAAGGCCGTGGAAAGCCATATCTATTACTTTTAGACATTTTCACAGTCAACTGCTCCTTCCAATAACTATGTTTATTTCTTATTAGTCCTTAAATACATTCCAGGTAGGAAATTAAGTAAGTACCAAGGAAACACACAGCTTTTTTTCTGTCAGGGATCTCTCACAAAGCAGTTCCCCTGCCCTCATTTTCCTAAAGTTCTGTGCCTTAGTTTTTGCAAAGGATTAGCATAAAAATCTGTATTAAGGGCTAAGAGATCTGTCTCTTAGTTGTGGAAAAGGGATCAATAGGATGCAGTTACAATGCTCTCTCAATTCAAAGGTCTCTTCAAGGGCTGAGCCTCTGGGGAGCGTTTTGCCCATGGCTTTTGCATGGTGGTGCCTTCCTTTGGAATACCCACCTGGCAATACTCAGGGTGCTGGACCATGACATTGAGAGGGAATATTTACAAGGTCCTGGAGGGACAGGACAAGGGAGAATGGCTTCAAACTGACAGAGAGTAGGTTCAGTGTAGATATGAAGAAGAAATTCTTTCATTTGAGAGTGATGAGGTCCTGGCACAGGTTTCCCAGAGAAGCTATGGATGCCCCATCCTTGGAAGTGTTCAAGGCCAGGTTGGATGGGGCTCTGAGTAACCTGATCTAGAGGAAAATGTCCTTGCTCATGGCAGGAGGCTGTATCTAGCTGATCTTTGAGATCCTTTCCAAAGCAGGCCATTTGATGATTTTGTACATCAAAGGGAGGATCCCACAGCCTGATGTGGAGCAGAAAGCAGCCAGTGAGTGCTGTGGGTCAGCCACATAATGGCTAAACACAGCTCAGGAAATGGCATCTTGAGCTGGATGTGAAAAAAAGCCAGGCTCACTGCCTGTGGAAGTTGTGGAGACTGGCACACTGGGAAAGGAAGGTCAGCTGCTGCTTCTGCTGACTCCTTCGGGTATGATCATGGGATGCACATGCTCTTACATGTGCTGGAGAGTTTTTCTGTGTTTCCAAACACCCCTGGGCACACCTGAGCCCCCACAGCTTTTTCTGAGCTGCAGTAGGCTGCCTGCAGTCCTAAAGCACTCCAGCAGCAGCTCATGGCTTTTCCTGCTCTCTCTTCCCTGGTCATCCTGCATCCCTCTGCAATGTGGGTCATTTTTCAGGCTCGGACATGACCCATTTGGTCTGGGTTATAAAGGGGCATGTGAAAAAATGGGATCAGAGAATCATAGAATATCCTGAGTTGGAAGAGACCCACAAGAATCACCAAAGTTCAGCTCCTGGCCCTGCACAGGACAACCCAAGAGTCCCACCATGTGCTGAGAGTGTTGTCCAAAGGCTTCTTGAATCCTGTCAGGTTTGATGCTGTGACCACTTCCCTGGGAGCCTGTTCCAGTGTACAACCACCCTCTGGGTGAAAAACCTTTTCCTAATATCCAATCTAAACCTCCCTTGACACAGCTTCAGGCCATTCCCTTAGGTGCTGTCACTGATCACCAGAGAGAAGAGATCAGTGCCTGCACCTCCTCTTCCCCCCATGAGGAAGCTGCAGACTCCAGTGAGGTCCTCCCTCAATCTTCTCTTCTCCCAGCTGAACAAACCAAGAGACCTCAGCTGCTCCTTGTATAAATCTAGGAAGTTAGGCTGAGTGGGGGCCCAGTAAGTTCTGCAGTTCCCATGGGAAGTCTGTGATGTTTTGTGGCACCTCTGTGAAACCAGGGAGCAGCACCTGCAGGTGAAACAAAGCAACACTGCTGACTGCAAACTGCAAACACTAAATGTGAGGGGAAGTGAGGAGAAGAGCTGCAGTGACTTCTGGCTGTTTTATGTCTCACTTCCATGCCTCTGAGATCTCTGATAGACATTGCTCTCTCTTTTGTTTTTAGGTTGGCTTCCTACCTGTGCCAACATTTTAATTTTTTTTTTCCCCACAGAAAGACACTTACAAATGAAAGGTATGTATAAAACTATGGTAAAGAAAACAGACAACTGGGAAAGGAAATTAACTGCTTCCTTTTCTCCACCTTACCTTGTTCCCTAATGACAAAAGTTTTCAGTGACTGTACTGCAGTGTAGTAGCTTGGTAAAAACTACTGCTAGTAACTGGCCACAGGATTTGTACTGATTTCACAAGACCTCAGGATGAAGACTTGCCAGACTTGTTTAGTTTAAACATGTCTTGGCCTGCCTGGAGCTTAGTCTACATGTATTTTAGATGTAACAGACACCTTTCTAATGACCAGGTGGCTATGCCCATGCTTTTTGTCCTTGTTTATCTTTTTATGGTATGGCTGCAATTTTACCTAGATAGTAGAACCATAGAATATCCTGAGTTGGAAGGGACCCATCAGGATCACAAGTCCAACTTCTGGCCCTGTGCAAGACAGCCCAAGAATCCCACCATGTGCCTAAGAGCATTGTCCAAAGCTCAAATATATTTTCATTTACAATATCAACTATATGGATTTATTTTTATGTAATCCATTGTTGTTTTTTCCCTTAAGATCAAGGACTTTTCAAGGTAGCAGAGTCATTGACTTGTATCCTTTGATTTCAGTGACTTCATACTCATTCCGTAATATTTGTTTAGGATTCATTTCTGAAGAAGACTAATGATGGGGGGAGGACATTTCTTTAGTAAATCTGAAAGTACATTTCAGCTAGAATGCTAAAGAAAAGAGTATCTTTTGAAGTGCAGCTGAATGCCCCAATTACTATAATTTGTGTAATTACTTTTTCTCTTTCAAAATTGAAGTATATTAATTGCAATTTCTCCTCAGTGAAATAGTGGGAAGAGAAAAATTTCATGCTGAGGATAAACCCTCCTCATACAGCCACAGCATGACCCCAGAGCCTGAAAGTCTGAGGACAGGATTTTTCTCCGGTATTGGAAACACCACTAGAAGGGATTGAAACCTTATGCCTGTGCAGGAATGAAAGTCACTGAGGGGAACATTTAGGTCTTAGTGCTGATTAGAAGCCTTCTGCAGGACTGTAGAAGTGGTCCTTAATCTCCTGCAAGGATAATGAGCCATATCTATCTGATGAGTTCAACGGCAGCAGGCTTAGGCCCAGAGTCCCTTGGCAGAGAGAGATACTAAATTGATTTCTGTACTTGTGTCAAATAGCCTTGTTTGATTCCAGTGGGGATAATTTTTCATTCAAGCAAAGATCTTGGCTTGAATGCAGATGTTCCTTCGTAGGCATTTGAGGAATGAAAGCACAACGATCATACACAGCTTCGTTTGTTTATTGCTAATCATCTCACAGAAGATACATGAATCTGGTCTGGCTTGTTCTCATGCAAGCATGTCACCATTGCAAAAATTATGCAAATGCAAGCAAAGCTTGATCCAAACTATACAAAGAATTATTTTTTGCTGTGTAATACCTTTGGAGCGTGCTGCTCTTGGGGTTGAGCATTGCTCACTTGCTGTAGAAATAACTAAATTACGTCCTGGCCATTCAGGTATGTTATTTCTGCACTGTAAGCTACCTCACAGCACATTTCAGTTAATGGTAGTTAGTCTGGAGAGAAATGCAAGGCTTCTGTAGGAAGGATTAACTACTGTATACCTGACAGCAAAAGCAAAGTGTTTTTTCTCCAGTATCAGATCCCATAAGAGAGGATATGTTACAGCATAAAGGAATGTGATAAAGCTGTGTTCTAGGGGAGAATCTATGCCCAGCTGGCTTAAAAAAGAATGATAGATGTCTTTTTTTTTTACATCCATTCCAAATCTGGTAAAAAAATGCACTATTGCTAAGAATATATTCATCAATATTTATAAGGAGCAGGAATATGTTAGACTGGGAGAACTTATGGATCTGGATTTTTGGCCT
>WAAE01024132.1:0-97119 GCA_013400495.1 Nicator chloris
ATTTTCTGAAACAGTGAAACTAATGAGCTTGTCTCTTGGCCTCACACGGAATTACAAATGCTCTTACTTTACCGTGTCAAAACGCTACACTGAGAAAAAAATGTGGATAATCATTAGGACTAGATATACTGAAAACTGTTGGAGTAAGTTCAGGCCAGACACTGAAGTGACGCTTAAGGGAAAGGGAGCTAAGATTTAAGATTCTTGACATTTGAATTGGAAGTAGTTAAAATACCTGGAGCAGAAAAATTAAGCTAAAATTCAAAGTTTTAACTGCTAAATCTGGATACGAGGTAACTGCAAGAACAATGAATAAAAAATTCTCCATAACCTCATCATACAGTGTACAAAAAAGCAGTTCAATTTTATTTCTCCCCTTGAATTCAAGAGATTTCTTCTTGTGCTTTAAAAGGGAGATCACAGATTACCTTTTATTCAATGATGCCTTTCTTTCAGATTCTCGATCAGCCTTTCAGAGGCAAACACCTTTTCAATTTCTGTACAGTAATTCCCCCTCACACATCCTTACATCCTGAGTCACTAACAGCACTTTGCTTGAGTTTTCTGAACCGCTCACAGTAACTTAATAATGTTAATAATGTTGTTTCTGTATGAGTGAGCAACACTTCTGCCTATAGCTAAAGTTTTGTATACCCCTTCTCCATTATGTCTGCATTTTCAGAACCTACAACTACCATATCTGTTCATCTGTTGTAAATCCTGTAGAGGGGAAGAACACATTGCATGTGGAGAATTTAGCCCAAGTGATTTCAGAAACAAAAACCATGAAAGCTCACTACCTTACTAACATTAAAATATATGTATCCCTAGGATCAGTCTATGGTCAGAATCTATCAGCTGTCATCTAACACAATTATATCCCTTTCTTTAAAAATACTACCTTACTCAGTGCACCAGCATGCATGATGTTCAACAAACAATCAGTAAAGTCCCTGTTTGTTTTGTCTTCCTTGGTCAGCCTGAGTCCTTAGTTATCACACAGTTCAAAGAAATTTGCACCGACTATGGATTTTCTCACTACCTTCTCTCTGCAAGCATTTTATCTACAGCATGTCATTGCAGCCCAAACATCACTGAACTAACTTTAACAACACTTCTAAGCAAGATCTCACTTCTCTTGAAATAGAGGGAAACTATAGGATATAAAGAATAAAACTCCAAGTCTGCTGAACCCACTCACCCAATCTGAGATGCCAAAGGATGGATTTGTAAAAATTCTTGACTTTCTACAACCAAATGTTTTTTTCAAAGCTCACTGCTCAGTTAATACAGTTGCAGGTGTGAATGCTAAGATCCCAAAATCCCAAACCAGGTCTTCATAAGGAACAAACAGCTAACACCTACCTGTGAATTCCTGACAACTTACTTAGCAGTTCACATGAACTGCAACACAGGACAGGACAGTTTATCCAGCTTTCCACTGGATAAAGCTCCACTGTAAACATCTTGGCCATCCTTTGTTTCTGTACTGTCTATCTCATTTGCTGTACACTCCCAAACACTGAGCGATGGTCTAACATAGAGAATCATTTTGCATACCCTAAAGAATGCAGGGTAGTGTGGAGTGGATAATATGCAGCTGTGTACAAAATAAAGATACTCAAATGAGGTTGAATTATTGCTGTCTCTGCAACCTGTCTCTGCTACATCCCAATTCCTGAGCAACATTCTTCAAATATGCTGCTGTGTCCAGCAGTTTCTTGAATGCACCAACATTGCAGTCACTGCTTTGATTTCATATTTAACAATAACGGAAGTAACATAACAATGAAGATACAACAATGAACCGTGGCAGCAACAACTCTCCCTCAAATGTTATCAGTAATGTAAACATGCAAAAGTATTTGAAAAGCTTTCTTCTTTTTTTTTAACACGTATGAATTTTATTTAGTCCAGTACCACTCAAGCAATTTTCATAGCTCTACAAATTTTCCCTGAATCCCTTCTTGTTCAAATCAACATTTGGAAGACAGCGTTTTCACTGTTTGTCTTCTCGCTTCACCTCCACCTAATAATGTTAAAAGTATCACAGCTCTGTTCCAATTTTCCTGCTTAAGATATAGGCTATTAGTCTTTCAACATCAATAATTCAGATCTAATATTTTTCTCCCTTTTCCTATGATGGTGTCATTACTTTTTATGAAGACTTGAGAGAAAAAAACATTTACAAGCATTTTTGGAGGACCTTGTTTAGACTCTGCAGGAACAGCAGCAGCTAGGTTCACACAGTTTCCTGAACCAGAGCCAGAACCCTTGTTTTAAAACCTAGCTTCCATAAAGCCAGTAAGTATCTTGCCAGATAAAATAGGAATTCTGTTTCCAGCTCTTTTTATCATTAAACGATGATTCGGTTTCCTACTGAAATCAAACAAGTTTAATAAAAAAGCAAATTACTGTGTTCAAATATTTTCAATCACATTTGCAGCTGTTCACATTTAATGTTAACATTTTTTTGTGCCTAAACACAGCTCTTGCTAGTCAAATTGTCACACTAACTCATTTTCAGATACTGCACTACATCTGTAATTAGATGCATTAATATGTTACTATAGAGTAAAACTAACAAGAGTACGAAATACTTTGCATACACAGTTAGAAAATGCTTTGGCAGACTCAAATACTAGTGCAAAGTCAAAAAACCTCACTCTTTTATGTTACATGTACAATTTAATCTAGACTTGCTTCCTACAAAATAGATCTCAGTGGCAGCAACACATGCAAGAATTTGTTATTATTCTGTGTTGTGAAACAGCAAACTCCTTGTTTGGAGAAGATGCAAGCAAAGTAAGCACTGGAAGGCAGCAAGTTGTAACTGGTCTCACAGACACATTTTATTACCACATGCCACACTTCACCAACACCGTATCTTGAGTACTTTGTACGACAAAGATGTAGTTTTGTTAGGTGAATTACAAGTTTTACATGCAAAAATGTATTCATTCTGCATTTTGTGTGGCACCTTTATAACTGACACTATATGAAGTATCAAGTTATGCATCAACTGGCTGCGCATTATTGTGAAGGGAGTTTGTAGTATACTTCTGTAGCTCAAGTATGACACAGCTATTGTGTCACTACAAAGGGCAGAAATTACTCTTGGTATTAATGTTTTCAAAAAGTTTATTCCAGATTGTTTTATGTTTTGTATTGTGACCTTACAGAAAATATCATCAACCCAGACTCCCGATCTTTTCACTGTACAGCTAGAGGACTGGAGCTAACATTACCATTATACTAATGGTTTTCAAGTGGTTGGTATATTTTCAACTGTAACTATGATTTCTTGAATTTCAAAGACGAAGTTACATGCATTTATTTTTTAAGATTTACTTATTTACCTTTCTACTACAAATAAGCACTTGATTTCACTATCTCTATGCAACACATTTATGTATACACACAAAGAAAAGAGCACAGAAACACTGGCTTCCTCCGCTAAAAGGATCTCAAAGCCAGAGGAGAATATCTGGAAAGCCCATGTGGTCCTGACAGTCACTGCTCTCCCTTCCTAGCTGTGTTACCACTATCCATTCACAATTTACTTCATGTGGTACTAGGATTAACTGCAGACCTTTGCTGATTCATAAGAAATGCTCACAAATGGGGACCAGCAAAAAAACCCAGCACTTGCATTGCTGACAGCTCTTAGAATCTTTAAGACTACCTCCTTTAGTGAGAACAAGCAGAAAAGAATGGAACTGGGTCTGGGAGTGAGGCACAGAGCATGAGAGATGGAGAACTAAGTGATGCAGGTGATATGGAACTGGGAGCCCTCTGGAGATGCCAGCTGTAGGGAATCTGAACCCAGGCCAGTTAATGCTGTTGCGACCTAGTTCCACAAAACAAGTTGCAAAAATGGTATTGTAATTATATTCCTGGAAGTTGCAATTCTCGATTTTTCTGCTGTCCTGGGTGGTGTCTACCGCCAAATAAGAGAATCACTGCCAGATATATGTTCACAAAAAGATATAAGCAAAATAGTTTCTGGTAGACTTTCCAGAGCATAAAAAAAAATTACCTACCTGTTCCTTGCAGGCTGCCAAATGTTACACCACCGCATACTCCTCCACAGAGGGGCTAACCCAGAGAAACACAGCATATTGTTCCTATAAAGGGAACAACATGAAATCCAAGACCAGGGAATGACCTCATGTTGCATTCTACAAAACCAAAGGCAAAGAACAGCTAGCCTCTTAACACCAAATCACACAACAAAAACGGTTCTGAAAAATTAGAAGAGCCTAGCAATACAGAGAGATAAATACTTAACACTTGACAGCACTACCAAGGAAGTCTCTTGAATACTGAATAAACACATAAAAAAAAGCAACACTAATTCAAATTCTAGTTGGTGTCCATTTTCCTGGATTTGGGAGAAACAGGAGTCTGGACCTCACGTGTGAAATGAGAGCACAGTGAAAAGGCAGATTGTGGGGAAACTTCTAGTAAAGGATAACAAAATCTCACTTTTAAAACAACAACAACGAAACCAACTAACCAAAATACCCCAAACAATCGTTTTGTACAGATTATTACACCAAAGAAGCAGTCAAGAAAGCCCACTGCAAAGTAAGTGCAAATCTCCATCAGATGCTTTACAGCCTACTTAAAGCCCCAAGCCTTTAGAATTCTACCTTCTCCAGCATTTACACATCCAGATACACACTTTTCCACATAAACTGGTACAGCATCCCAATTCTGCCAAGAAATATCAATAAATATTGTTTGTAACTTTGTGTACAGACCATTTTAAAGAAAATATGCAGAAAAAAAATTTCACATAAATTTGATTAAAACTTGCTTTTCCCCTAGAACATATTCTTCCAAGACAGCCATCCCCAAACTAGCCATACTGGATCAAAACCTGTCAGCTGTGAATAACGTTGCACAGTTCTGAAGCAAGAATCACCTTTCTTTTTGAGTATATAGTTTCTATGGATTTCCAGAGTTCTACGGAAATGAAGCCCCCAAACCTCTTCTCCATAAAGCTGGAAAACCATCCCTCCCATACTAATATGTGCTATTCTATCCCCATAACTGAAGTTGCCTAAAAGAACACATCTGAAGTGTGAAGAAGAAGAGAATCACTGAGAAATTAAGAGACAGACTAGCTTTTAAAAAAGAAAAAAAATCACAAGGAGGCAGTGGTAAATGTAATTTTTAATCTCACAGTGTCCTCATGGTTTCAGGAATGCGTTGTTTGTTCACATACACACCTGAGAAGTCTACATCCTGGATTCAAAACGACCAAAACTCACACTCACTTACCAATTAGGTAATTAATTAGGCAATTATCTTTTTTTTTTCTAACTAGGTGTGTCTAAATGAATCTGCTTTGGAAAGAGAATATTAAGCCCAGTTTCATTAACAGCCACTCCTTCTAAAAATACCAACAAATATCAAAGACAGGAAATGTAATTTTCCCTGCTACGAACATCTAACAACTAAAAGGAAAATTCATGCTATAGTTTCCATAAGAAACACACAAGAAAACCTACTTTCAAATTCTATTTTAACAAAAAGACAGGGCTGGAATGTCTTTTTAACACACATCATCACTTCTTATAATAGTCCATGCACTTGTCACTGAAAACCACTAAAGAACAACACATGATATCACTTATCACTATGATAGAACTTCCACAATTTTGACCTGTTCAAGTTAGACAAGCCTGTATTCCACTACTGTGCATTAAAGAGAGTATTACGGATACATGTATGACAGCAGATAATTACAGACTGCATAATCCTACTATATCACTCCAATAGCAACTTTGTGATCAATAATAATTTTATTTCAGTTAAAAACTGCATCTTTAACCATAAATAAATCCATCTCCACTCTCATGGGAAAACATGAACGTTGGGGGGAAGAAGGGGAGAAAACACAGCAGTCCTACTAAGCTTTAACTTTAGCAAGTAAACAATCAAAAAAAGTTAGTGGATTCAGGGAAGACAATACTTTGACAGAGATGCACACGTGCTTGCACAAACAAGAAGTCTGCAAAATACTGAGACACACACCAAAACCTCATATACACCAAATCATATATACAACACTGCCTAAAATCAAGCTACTAACTAGAAGCCAGTAGTATGAGCCACAAATACCGAATTCTCCTATAATGTTTCTGTCAAAACGTTTTATCATCAGATGAAACGGAGAAATGATAAATTAGCTAAGAGAAAATGAAGACAGTATCGAATTAAGTTCCTAACATGGCAGAAAGTTACCTTTTCAGATGACAACCCCTGTTTTTATAGAATACTAGTCCAAGCACTTTACCCGCCGGTAAACAAGTGAGGAAAAACCGAGCAACTTTCTCTCCTGGTTTCATACCCACATCTCCTTCCTGCAGAAATTCCTTTCTTAGGTTCCATCTCTTCCTCCACCCTGCTCCTTCTGACTAACTACCCACTGAACTCCTCCACGGCGGTAAACACAACGGGACTAGAGGCAAGCAGCACACAGAACACGCTTCTCCGGCGGCCTCAAAACATGCCACTACTACACCAGTATCGGCCTCCTCGGCCGCAAGGCAAAACCGAGGGAGAACGGGCAGATTCCCGGGGCCGCCACCTCTCGTCAGGGCCAGGCAGGCTGCCCGCACACTTCTGCCCCGGGCCCGGCTTCCCCAGCACCCCGGGGGGCCCTGGGGCGCGGAGCCCAGCCGGACCCGCCGNGCTCGGCCCCCCTGCCGACCGTACCTGCGGCCCCGGCCCCGCCCGGCGGAGGCCGCGCGGCGAACGGGCCATACCGGCCTCCCCCGCTATGACACTGCAGAGCGCGGCCCGCCCGACGGGGCCTCTCCTTCCTTCCGCCGCCGAGCCCCGGGCCCCGCTCCCGGCGGCGCCATGATGATGATCGGCCCCCAAGGCCGCCGGGCCGGGCCCCGCCGCCGCCGCCGGGAGAGGCCTGGGCGCCCCGCGCCGCTCACCTTCATGTCGGGACATCCTAGTCCAGAGACGGCGGCCCAGGCCCGTCCCGGGGCTCCCGCGGGCAGCTAGGGCGCCGCTGCGGCCTCGCCCCACGCCGCCGCCCCGGTGTGAGAGGAGAGGGGCCGGGGCTGGGCCGGGAAGGGGCCGAAAACACAAGAGGCGGCGAGGAGCCGGCCTCCCTCCTCCTCCTTCTCCTCCTCCTCCTGCCTCCTCGCTCGCCCTGCGGGGGGCGGATCCGGCGGCAACGGCTTCCCGGGCGCCGTGACACGGTGACTCCGGGCCCCGCCGGCCGCTGGCGCCGCCTCCCGCGCCGCTCCGCCCCTGCCGCACCAGCGACGGCGGCGGCCGCGTTGGAGCCTTCCTAGCCCCGGCCCCTGCCCCTTCCCCTTCCTCCTCCCGCCCCGGCCGCGCTGCCGGAGGAAGAGGAAACTCCCCGGCAGGGCGGCGGCCTTCCCGCGCGGGCTGCCGGGCCAGGGCGGGCTCCGCCCGGGGCAAGGAAGCGGCCGAGGTAACGGAACCGAGCACCGGCCTGCCCCGAAGGACACGCATTAATCAGCTTTTTGATGTAGAAGGAGCGGAGAAAGAGCGGCAGATAACAGCCGGCGTTCTGTCAGTGATAGCGTTACGCATTCTGCCAGATGTGGGGAGCTGCGACTCCAAGCACAGGACTGGAGTCGTGCCTTCGTGTTTTCTTTTCCGTGTTCCGCCTTTGTCAGGCCTGCAGAGCACTGCCAGAAGTGTCCTTCAGTTAAACTCTAGCTCTGTAAAGAGGATGCCCACGGAGTGCCGTGTGTTTTCCCACTCAATCACAGAATAGCTTGAGATGGAAAGGACTCACAAGGATCGTCAAGTCAAACTCCTGGCCCTGCATAGGACAGCCCCATGAATCACACCCTGTGCTTGAGAGTGTCTTGCAATGCTTCTTGAACTCTCTCGGGCTTGGTGCTGTGACCACTTCGCTGGGGAGCCTGGTCGAGTATCCAGTGCCCAACCACCCTCTGGGTTAAGAACCTCTCTTTAATGTCCAGCCTAAACCTACCTAACAAAACTATATGCTGTGCCTTGGGCTCTTGTCACTGGTCATTACACATAAAGAGATCAGTGTCTGCCCCTCCTCTTCCCCTTATGAGGATGCTGTAGACTGCAATGAGGTTTTCCCTCAGTCTCATCCAGGCTGAACAGACCCAGGAACCTCAGCCACTTCTCATAAGGCTTCCCCTCAAGGCCCTGTACTCCAGACAAGTGTCTTGGTCTGTCCACACCACGAGGACTTTTCATCCTGTCACTGTTGGCTTCCTGCCACTTCATGGAAGCAGGCCAGTCTTGAAACGAGTGAAACATCTGCAACATGGCTGTGTTCCTTCCCTGGTTCAGATGCACAGGGCACACATATCATGCATTTTGTTTCTGTCTTTCTTAGTGTGACTTCCTGGATTTTCCCTAGATTCCATCCATGATAATAGCACCATCTTTCTCACCTTTTCTCACCTGCTTTCATTTTCTCTAAGTTTTCCATCTACAGTGCTCATGGCATTCTTTTCCCTTTGCCAATCCAACACCTCTGTCTTCTCCACTGTCTTACACCATAGACCCCATATGTCTGCCTCAGCCCCACAAATCTGAAGTGTTTATGTTGGTGAAATACCTTCTCAGTCTGTTTCAAAGGCCATGAGGGTCCACACCAGAGCAGCTTAGGTATCAAGGTGCTAGGAAAGACAGGAGTGAACCAGAAGGTGTTAAAAGGAGGAAGTGCCAACCTCATTCCTGGCACCACCTCACTCCCATGACAATTGCATTATTCAGCCTCTGACACCTTACAGCCATGTGCACCCTTTGTTCCTGGTACAAAGGTTTTCCTGGTTTCTGACTACCTGGTTCACTTCCAGCTTTCCTTTAGCTACGTGTAGTTTCATAAACAGTGCCTACTGAGAAGATAACCTGGATCTAAAAGGCTAAAATTCCAGTAGGTTGTGGGCATTTTCAGTGTCAGCAAGCAATACTTGTGAATTGGATAAGCTGTAGGGGAAAATGGAGATCATTCTGAGGACCATTTTGATGGGAGCTAATGACTTCACTGCTTGTGAAAGCAGGTGGGTAGTCAATGACCATGCAAGAAGGTTGCAAGAAGTTCACCACAGATGACAAGTACCTGAAGAGCACCTTGCAGCTGTCATAATACCCACTACCAAACTATGAAAGCATGTCTCTCTCAGACTGTTTGTCACTAGTCTAGTTCTAGTGACAAAGCTGTACCTATCCTGCCTGCATTTTACAACAACAGTACACAGACAGGAGCAGTGAGTAACATGTGTTTTATTACTTTATCTTGTCACCAACAATTTTAAATGCAACTAGCAATTGTTTCACCCAGATGAAAAATACAGACCACCACTTGCTCACTATCAGTCCCTAGGAGAACAAGCTAGCTTGCAAGCTAGTAACTCAGCTGGCTAGAGATATTTCATTTCTATGAGAGACTGTGGCTCCTCCTGAAGATAACTTTCCTCACTCTGAGTACCTACAATCCTGTGTTGGCTGTGCTAGGTTTTATCCTGTTACACAAGAGTGACCTCCCCATGCTCCCACAGGAGCTTCTCCCCATGCATCTGATAAAATACAGACTGCATGCCAGGTATTTCAGTGGGACCTGGAAGATTCTGTGCTTAATCATGGAAGTCCTTGATCTAATAATCTTGTTTCTCCAAACTTCAGTTAAAAAACAGTTCAATAAACTTTCCTTTATTAAGCGTTGCTCGGACAGATATCCCTTGAGTGCATATGGTGCCTCTTCTGTGGCGTCTTGTCCATCTTTGTAGTGTTGAAGTCCAAAATTAAAACTGTAATCCTGTTATTATTTCCTGTTAGCTTGCCTTAAGGCCTGTATCTATACCCAAGGACACAGTATAGATAAAAGCCTTAGTACTTTTGGAATTACATTAGAATATGCCTGCATATGCAGCAGTATGTAAAAAACACCTGCATTATATCCTTCAGTGGGAATTTTGCTGTTTGTCTCCTCTGCAAATATAGCAAATACTACAAATGTAAGACAACCAGGCTCTTAGTGATTAGGATGTGGCAACTCTGTCTGTATGTGCGAAGAGGTACATAACAGAATTTGAATGTCCTTTACAAGGTCATGGTCACCAGTAGAAACTATTATTTTCCTGGCATTATCTTGATAATTAACAACCTATACTGTCCTATACTGTTTTGAACAATACTGTTTCTCAAATCCACATGCTGTTATTCCACAGGCAGAATGAGAAAGAAGGATTTGAGTTAGGTTTATAAAGTTTTGGTGTGGATGAATCTTTCTGTCCTTAAGCAGCCTGCTATAATTGGGTTTCTTATTCTTTCTCTCCTGTACACCAGAAGAATTCATAGGTGATACTTTAAAGCCATGAGGAAGAAACTTCAACATTAGTATCTTTCTGATGGATAAAAGCAAGCTGAGAAATAAAAATTTTCTTACCCAAAGTCATTCAAGGTCAGAGCCAGACAAGGGATTAGAGACACAATTCTCACAGCTAATTAGGCCATTGGATAAGTCACAGTGATAAACAGAAAAATTGATGAATTCTCCCAACACATAATAATAATATGATAAAATTTGTGTCTGAAAGTCATCAAATCCTCTGAAAAAGGGAAGAGATGGTTGTGTGGCCTCATGCAGTTCCTTTCTCTGCCATTGTAAAAAGGGTGTCTGGAACAGACCAGTAGTTTGACCACTGAACGGTGGCTCCTGAACTTGAATTCAATAGTGACATACTAGAGCAGAACTCCTGAGTGTTAAAACTGTTACATTAGGAGACACTTAATTGCCATTAATGTCCTCAGAATTTTTTGCTCTTTTGTAAACCACTGAAAGCCCGCCAAGACTGTGTTTTTAACTTATTTCAGTGCTATTCCTGACAGGCTTCATCCATTTGGAGAATGCTTTACTTTGCTTGAACACGTCATTACCAAGGCTGGGCAACTCACTACATACCACAGTAGCTCCTTGCAGGTTTGGTGAATACTTGCTCATACTTGGAACTCTACAACTCTATAGTGGTACAAAACTCACATATATCAGTTGCTTGCTCATCAGTAGACACATATGGAACTGTGATGCATACATACTCAAATATTAAATTTGTATGCTGGTACATGTCAGGGCCTGCCACTACACTTTCTTTTCTGCTGTTTTTCTGTCTCCTTTTGCTCACTAGTGGTTCAACATGATACAGAGTTGCTTACTGGCTGTGTTCCACGTGATATCCAAATACAGCTTTTAAAATCAGAGAAAGACAGTCTTGCTGTTTTCTAATTTATGAGGAAAGACACAAATAACTTAACTTCTTTTTACCTTCTCTTTTACTTTTTGTGCCAGGGATGCCTGGTTTGCCACGATAATGGACCAGAAAACACAAGGACCTTGGGATTTCTGTGTCTAGATTCTAGGTAGGAAATGGTATTTCTACATAAATACTTCTTATGAACTGAATTCTTTCATGTTCCCAGGGCTGCTTATGCTGTCTCACAATCCACCTAGAAGTGTCCAAAGCACTGAGGAACTGCACAAGTGAAACTGTAGGAATCAGGAATATCAGACGGCTTTGCTTAGTGAGTCCCATTTGGAACTTTTGTAATGGAATACAAACATCTCACTGGATGACAGTGGACTTGAATTTTTAGCAGATTTTTTTTCCTCACATAGAAACTATATTTGGCCTTAGAGCTATACTGTGCTAAGCACAACTAAGTATACTATAAAATGTTCATTGTCAGTTTAAACTTTTATTAGAAATACTCATTTTGAATGCTGGACACCACTAGGATGTGCAATGGAAATGCTAGGCTGCTATGTCCCTACTTTACTGGCAACAAGCTGTTGCAAAAGCTGTTTCATTTTTTCAGACGTACAGTCCAGGAGTAAATGTCACATCTGTCTTCTTTCCTGAGCTGTGGTGATGCCCTTTTTTTTTGGTCTTAAAATTGAGAGCCAGGTGTGGTTAATGGATAAAGGGGTTTTATCTTGGTTTTATTAAGGATTTTTATGGTGCAACACTTTGCCAAGATGGGGCACACAGAAATGTATGCTCCCAATAGATTGCATATACAATTTTATAGACTTTGCAAATTAGTATATCTAGTAAAGATGCCCTAATGAAAAGCTTGAATGAATAGCGTGATATCATTCTATCCTGAAGAATTCCTCCCTGGATGGGCTTAATCCTATGTATTTTAGAGAGGACCTTGGTTTCTCAAGATAGTGTAGGGCTTTCTGGCCTCCAATTTCAAGGCCTCCAGGATGTTTGGTTTCCTGGCTCAACAGAATACTAGGACTACATTAAGCTATCAGATTTAGGAATTACAAATATGCACATTAAGAACACTGAGGATACATGAAAGGTGTATAAAAGGTATATAAAAGAAAAGGCAAGAAATCATCATGGCATCAGTGGCATCCCCATATTCACTGGCACATAGCTTGAAATCACTGCCACTCCCAAGCCCTCTGTAACAGATTCTGCATGATCCCTGAATTTTTGCGAGTTGGACAGGTGGCATTAAGAGGTTAAGCTGATGAGTACTTGTACACAGCCAGACATATGTGTGCAGGCATTGCACAGAATTCTAATACACTGCTGCTCTTTTCCTTCTATCAGCAAGTGTATCTGGACTTCAGCAAAATGAGGAATTGCCTTGTTTATCTCCTCCATTTTGGAGTCTGCCTTCAGAGGTTACCCAGATTGGTCCTTCACTATTGAGAGCTTTCATCTTCTCTGCAGTCAGTTTTGGATGCTGGTTAAGTTACCAGATGTTGATATAAAGTTTAAAGTGCCCCAGCTGACTCCTCTTCAGCTTTTCTGACCTAACCTTTATGAAGATTTTGAGACAAAACAAACACTGGAAATTCATCAAATCATTCTGTCCTTTTACAAAAATACTCCAAACTGACCACATACTCTTGTAATGGCATGGTTCCAGTAGGCACACTGTTTTTACAGGACCTAAAGTCACAGCACACTAGGAAATAGAAACGGCTTTTAAAATTCTCCAGGTTCCAGCTCTGCTCTCTGTAAGAAGAGGACAAAGAAAAAAAGAATTTATGCTTCCTTGAAATTATTTTTGCCATTCCTTTGGAGGTTAGCACTGAACAAAACAATAATCTTCTACTTGATAATCACAAATGTTGCCATTTTGACTCCAGTCTGTGTGAATGAATTAGAAACACAGTGTCCCAAGCACTGTTCCCGCAAGGAGGAGGTATTGGGGATGTATCCTGTGTACTTACAAAGCCTTTTTTTTATGAACAGGAGGAAGCAATTAAAACATTATCTGCTCATCACCATAAAAACTCCTGCTGCCCAGATGTGTTTTTGGAACATATTTCTCAAGAGTCATGCAATACTGGTTCAGGCTATGAGATAAGTTTTCATTACCCTCTGCTTTTCTTCAGCCCTTTTCTTGTCTTCCTATCCCCTCTCTCTTTCAAATCAACACCTGCACTTATTCATAAGGAATTCCCTTATTCAAAGGGAATTCAATTAATGGAGTGATTCTATTTGACCTTTTTGAGTGCAGCTCTGTGCCTGTTTTTATAATCACTGGATACAAGAGACAAGCTACTCTTTGAAAACTTAGTAGTTAATCTTTGGATCTGTACACCTCCGTTTCGGTATAATTCAAGATTGGTACCTTATGCCTAGACTTCTCAGCTCACCTGCTGGAATCATACAATGTGTGAGATACTATGATGAGTTGATACAATGCCAGTCTCCAAAATTGGCCTCAGACTTGAGGAGGTTTCAAGGGGGCTTCATGGCTGGCTCCTTTTCTGTGAGGACCCTTGCGAGCAAAGGGGCTCTCTGCAACTCACTGCAAAATCTCATTAGCTCCAGGACTACCCAGGTTAAGTGCAGCATGGGAATGCCTGGGGAAGCGTTTGTCTGCACTGCTTGTCTGCTTTGCAGGCACAGTGCTGAGGAATAGAAAGCAAGTTGAAACTCGCACAGTGTCAGAGACTACTAGCACTTGTTGGAATGAGGGGCATCTCTGTGTACACCAGCAGTTTTCAGACATCTAAGGACTTGTAATTTCTGCTGTAAAAAGCCTCTACTATAAAGTGACAGCTGGAAGTTGGCATTGTGGGATACAAAACCCTGGTTTATATGGGTCTTGTCTTAGCCATGGCTACTGAGTAGCAATCCTTCAGTAAAATGGGTTATATCTCATTGTTCTCTTCTTCTCTCCCTAGAAATTTTAGCCTGCATGGCTCAGACAAGCATGTATCTGACAGTGTATTAGCACTTAAAAAAAGAAATGAGAAAGTCAATACTGTTAACTTGGAGGAAAAAGACTGCTCTTACTTGAAATGCACAAAATTGCTATGTGTGCTGGGTGGCTCTGTCTGGTTCTGCAGCAGGCACCTATACTGAAAAAATTTGCTGTAATATTCTTAGCTGTTGTTAGTGATGCATGACTAGTGATTTTGGCTTGCCCTTTCCCAGTTATCCCTCATTTTTCCCCTTCCTCCTGCAATGAAGCTAGAGAAAATTTGAGCTCCAAATGCACTTAGCTATGTCTAGGGTACTGCTAAATGACAAACAGATCTCATCCAGCTTTTGGGGTTTTATCCAGGCATGGCTTCCAGCAGTAAACTAGGTCTTGCCTAAGGCATATCTCTTCACAAATTTTCCCTCTGAATGTCAGAAGCCAAGCAGTTTTCTATTCTCACTTTACAAGTTTTAAATTTTTCAGATAAGGAATAATTTGGAAATTAATAATTTGAAAATGTGTTTCTAAAACTGAGTGTTTCTGGTTTTCAGTTGCCCATGTAAATACTCAACACTCTCTCCCTTTTATT
This sequence comes from Nicator chloris, assembly GCA_013400495.1. Taxonomy (NCBI): domain Eukaryota; kingdom Metazoa; phylum Chordata; class Aves; order Passeriformes; family Pycnonotidae; genus Nicator; species Nicator chloris. The sequence goes on from WAAE01024132.1 coordinate 14,816, forward strand.
GTAGCCTTCAGGTCAATGCAGGATCTTCGCAGGTTAGACCTCAAACAAATTAGCAAGGTAGTTGGCAGTACCACTCAACTGGTATCAGAGTGCTGGAACAGTGCTCAGGAACCCTCTACACCTGCTCTGTAGGTACCTGCAAATAGTCATTTGGACTCATTTTGCAGCAGAGAAACTGTTAGTGCAAGAGGCAGCCAGCAAAGCCAGTGAGCACCATATGCTATTGTATACATGAACAGTGTGCTCTCACTGTCCTTTAGTAAAACTGAGAATAAAACTCATATTCATTGTGTGTCTCCAAGCTAGAGCAGGGGCAGGTGTGTGCAGGCACCTGGAAAGAAAAGGTTATCTACCTGTCACTTTCTTATCCTGGTAAGCAGGCTTTGGCAGAAGAGGGAGCACAGGAAATGAACATCAAGAATGCAAACACAATTCTTTTTTTTCCTTTTCCTCCTTCTGAAGCTTCTTTGTAGCGGCATGAGCACTTATTCAGCTGGTTTTGGATCTGACTTGGGTAACACTCAGGGCACATCAGAAAACCAATGAAGTAAATAACCAAATAGACCTACCCAAAGCTACCCAAACCCAAAAGAATGAGAAGCCCAGATACAGCAAGATGTCTTCTGCAGTTGCAAGATCACTGCTCATGAGCAGTACTGCAATGGCAGCTTTATACCTGTTCCCCAACTGTTTGAGGTGTGGACAGAGGTACCAGAGCTAGCCTAATGGCTGTGGAAGAGGATAATGGTAGTATGTCCTGGGAGCTCACTGCAGACACACAGAGCAAGCAGCTGCACCTGAGTCAGTCTGAGTGCTGAAGCTGGCTCGGCTGAAGTGAAACAAGGCATCTCTTCCTTCACTTAAAATCCCTGCACTATGGTGACAACCCACAAGCCTCAGTTTTGACAAACCAGTGCATGAGAAAGAGGAGTCTGTCTTTGACCTTCTTGAGCAAAGTTTTCAGTCCTGTTTACCAAAAAGCAAGAAAACTGCTTTCAGATCTGCAACAACATGCTTGACTTCATCAGTTTGGCCCAAGTCCTCCCCTGAGTTCCAAGAAGCAGGAGTAGGTCATCTTGTCCTTCAATCTGTATTCCCAGAAACAACCAGCAATGGCCAACATTTCATTACAGAGGAACCAGAGAAATTTATCATAACAAGGCTGGCTTTAGGGGACCAAAACTTTCCACAGCTTGTGAAGGCGTATGAGTGTAACACTCTGATTGTAAGCATGTCTCCACAAGTTGTAAACGGGCTACAAACCCCAAGTTCTGAGCAGAGGGGTTCTGTCATGGAGTTATTTTTAGAACATCAGGACTAAACAGAGTCCAAATCTGTACAAGGTGTCCAGTGTCAGACATCATTTCTGTTAATGAGAAATTGCTCTCCAAGTAACACCAACATGAAGATGACCATTTATCCTCTCCTAGAACACTTGTGCTTGATCCTTGTGTGGTGCTATGTACTGAATTACCAAGCAGCTGCTCTTCCGTGTTGAATTAGCAGGTGTGAAAGCAGTGATGTTGCATGGAGGAGATGGTGACGCCGTTGCTTTTCCTGCACATCAGCGGCGCCGATGGGCTTGGGGGCGCGTGTCACAGTGTCATCTAGTGGCCGGTGTCCACCTTCTCGGCTGGGCGACAGCAGCAGCAGCAGGATACAGCAATGATTCTGATCCCCAAAGGCTGAAATCTTATGTAGGTTTTCAGTGCTTCTTCAGAGACAGTGACGGTGATGCACTTTGTGGAGCACAGTCCTAGCCCCAAGCGGTTTCATTAGACAGATGATGCAGGCATCAAGGCACCCTGGAGTGGGGTTTTTAGCGAAATTTGGTGAAGCTTCTAGTAGCTCATCATGGCACATACTTAGAGAAACCTAACTAAGTGTGTGCACCCTCAGTGTTGGGTGTCCCATCTCTCTGTAAGTCCCTCATCACCACAAAACTGCATGAATTGGCAGCTAGAACTTCGATGAAAGTGTTTCATGTGGAGGGAGTGATTAGAAACCTCCCTGCTTCCTTACTGGAGAATATTGCCCCTACAGAAGGTCCAGCGGAATGGCACACTCCTAATCTGCCTCAGAACAACCAGACAGCATCTGACAGAAGCACTTTGTGCTAGCAGAGGTGGTTTTGTACTGAATAGATTAGGAAGGACTTGCACACTGTTTTGTCAGCTAAGCTGCAAAGACAAAAAGGTGGAAGTCAGTAATGGCTCAGTAAGAGACAGAGCTACACCAAGGCAAGAACATCAGCCTCTGATGAAAGCAAGCATAAGGATATGATTTCACACTCTACTAATGCTCCATACTCCACTGATTGTTCCAGTTACACTAATTTACAAGGGAGAGTTGTATAAGTAGTTTTCCATTTAGGCACAGCTCTTCAGTTATAAAATTGTACACAAGAGTATGTCATTATACACAATAAAAACAACAGTAAATTTTCTTGTACAGATGAACCTATTGGGACAAATAACAGTTATGTTTGTCATGATCAAAGTTAGTCAGTACCAATGCCTACAATAAAGTCATCTCTAACTTCATACTCTAAGATCCTTCTCTCTACAGGTCATACATTTTGTCAAGCTCCTCCTTCCACCTGAACCATTTTGTCTTGGACACATTAAAATTCAAGGTGGTAGCTGCACTTGCAACCTGGCTGGGCAGCCATCGTTTTTCCAGCTCTGACAGCTCAGTATTTCTGTGTATGGTTGACCAGCACAAAACTGAGGTGCCTTTGCAAGAGAATTTGAAAGCTTCCTTGCAATCCAAATGACAGTAAATATAAACGTTTGAAAGAAGGAACACTTCCGTTACAACAGAATGACATTTTTTGTTTCCTGTTGTTTAAGCAGAACTCCAGGGCCCAGCATTTTTTTCTTCGGATTTACATGATTTGTTTGGTTACACGTTTGTTCTATGTAAGACATGGTATTTTTTCCATTAAGAATATGTATCTGATTATTTATTGGTAAATGGAGCTCAGAAGTGGTATTACCTTTCCATGTACTGCTATGCTTGCATAACCAGTATAAAACCCTACCAACTGTTAGAATCTTACTCATTCCTTTTAGACATAATTTTCAAGGATGAGAAGGCCATAGGTTGACCATATCCCCCAAAGGTTTTGTCAGAGCAATCCTACCTATTCTTGTCACTAGGAAGTCTATATGGCTAAATCTAAGCTATTCTCTCAGCCCACAAGTGACTGAGATCACATCCCAAATACACTGTGCCTGTGGACTCTCTTCATCAATCTTACCTTGTGATGACTTATTGCTGAAATTTATGCTAGTGTCTATAAAGAATACTCCGCTTTATTCCAAGTGTCCTCTGAATTTTGTGAAAGATACAGGAGTATATTAACACCATACGCAGAGGAAAAAAACTCTGTTCCCTCTTCATTGATGATAGTTATTTTAAGGATTGCATTTGACTGTTTCATCTTTCTGAGCTTTCTTGACTGGTAGTGGCAAATACATTACTTTGTCCTAAAGACCTTGAACACCCTGGTTGTTCAGTACTCCATATTTAGCACAGTTTCAATTAGGAACAACCCATAGAGCTAGAAACACACTTTTTGCTTTGTACTGAAGTTTCAAATGTAGCAAAAAACCCCCAGACACGTTAAAAAAAAAAAAAAAAAAAGGAAAGAAAGAAAAAAAGAAACCCCCAGGTTAAGCAATCTCCAAAAGTCTGAAGTCCATGTCTGTTTTGAATGTTCATGTGTCACTACAAAAGGTTTTCACTACTGCTGAGAAAGCACCAAAACTACTACCAAATTACACAGCTTTTGTATATCAATTCCACTCCCTGTGAGTTGTTTTGAATTTCAAAAATTGAATTGTGCATTGAATTAAAGAATTTCAAGTCTTAAAAAATAATCTCCACTATCGTTTAATCACAGTTAACACCTTTTAATGTTTAGTGTCAGAAAGACTGCATATTATGGAATAAACACCAGCATTTGTTCCCTCTCATTTCCAATAAAATATTTCATATCAGACAAGCACTGTAAGAACACAGTCTACAATAGCTGTTTACTGAAAACAGGGTAGATGCATTTTTCTAGTGCAGATATGCACATCCCCCAGGATCCTCAAAGCACTTTTCCTCTCTCTGCATATAAGAATTCAGGGCTCCACTGAATGTATCAAGTGTAGTGAAAGTTTCTGGGATAAGAATACTCCGGTGCAAAGGACATCTCAATGCAAGAGAATCCCATACTTATACAAGGGGATATTTTATGTCTATTAGCATCTGAAAAGAACAAACTATGCACTTACAAGGACCAAAAGAAACACATTAAAAATTCAGACAAATACTCTAAATTATCTATTTTTATTACAAAATTACACTTGGCTAGTTGCATACAACAGCATAGGCTGACAGTGTCACACAGCTGCTCCCATGTAAGGTCACAGCTGCAGTGCCTACTTGCACTAACCAGGTTACTTTATATCCCCTACAGCTAAGTTACCTGCAGTCACTACTGCAGCATCTGAGAAGACAGTGTTAGGAACCACAAGTGGGTAAGCCAGGACATGAGAAATGGTTTTAGTGCTTCACAGAATCATAGAGTAACTTATATTGGAAAAAACCTCTAAGATCAAGGCGAACCATTAACTGAGCACTACCAATGTAATAGGTATAGCTTTATGTATTTTTAGTTAGGAACTAAATTTTTACTTGGTACATTTCAATAATTAAGCCTTAATACATTTCTTGACTGCACCTAGAGCTGTCACCAGTAGCAGCAGCAACTCAGGACTATATAGTAGTCTGCATCCGTCTTTCATTGCAAAACCTGGACTTCAAACTTGTTGATGAACCTACTTAGTACAGCTTTAGAACAGCTTGAGAGCTTAACACTGTTTTCTTCCATCTTCAGTTACTGCTCTTTATCCGTCACTGTGCTGCTCTGTTCAGTGCCTGGACTGTGCTTGCTCTTAAGGGACCTTCCAATGTATCTCCAGTACTCTTTTCGGATGGTGTCTTTTTCTTTAGCCAGAATTTCACACAACTATGAAAAAAAAAAAATGGGAGACTGGGGTGTTAAATCAAAAAGCTTACAGAATCCTTAACTATAAAATGCATAGAACATATATTTCAGACAGTATTAGAAATACGTTCCTCTGCAACATTTGTTTTATTCATGGGATTTTTAACTGTTTAATGACATCAAACTGATGACAACTCCAGTTGGTAGCCAACCAATCTGACTGCACAAAAATCCCTCCAGCCCCATTTCAGTTGTAGGAGTTTCCCTCTGACTCATTTCCATGCCTACCACTCATCATCCATGCCAGCCTTATGCATCCTGTAGTAGAGCACATCCTGAGAACCTTGAATGTCTTTTAGTCATCCAACAGGCTGTAAACCACTTAATTCCAAACACTGGAGGATCATCCTGCTCTTGAATCTTCAGTACTCTTCATGGACTGACAGGAGATCTTTTATTTGTTTTTTTCCTCAGAAGATTGTTCCAAAAAGGTTCTCCATGCAAATCAGTAACCTTCTCTCATGCTACATTAAGAGTTGGTTCAGATACTTCTAAGTTTGTTTTTTTAATTTTAGTCTGAGTAAGCAGCACAGTAGAAGTCAATATTACTTACAGGACAAGCTGTGTAAATTTTACACAGTATGAACAACACTACAAATGTTTTAGTAAATTCCCTTTTATTATGCAGATGACATTGCCTTACTCAGTGAAATGGAGTTAAGAAATTAAAAGCTTTGATGCCTAAATAGAGAAGTCAAAATCAGTGAAATAGTATAAAAGGGACATGAATCTAGGAGGTACAACTGCACTTATTTACAATCTGGTCTTGGAACACAACAATGGAAAAGTGCTGAGAAAGAACAATATTGGAACACAAACACTCCAGGCAAAACTGCAGCTATAATTACATCAAGTTCCAGTCAATCCCACAGTGAATGGAAAGTGTTGTAAAAACTGTACTACAAACTGCACCAAGGAGCAGCCAAGTATGAACCTCTGGGAGATACACAACATTGCCAGAAGTAATTTATGCCCTGTAGGAAGTGGTGCCTTACATTTCTTACTGATACCCCAGTACCTGCTGGCCATAAGCTAATTCTGTCAACTTAGAAAGAGCTAAAAAGGGCCAAAGGAGCTCAATTGAGGTTGTTTGGACATGGATATTCTGAGAAAATTCACTAACCTACAGAGAAGAGAGTGAGTTAATGCTACAAAGTTAACATTGAAAACTCCTCAATTGTTCAAACATCTTTCTTCTGCAGGTAGTATTAGAGACCTACCTTCACTACCAGGCAAAGAAAATTTAAGAGTAATTTCATAACTGGCAAGTTATTATTTATATTTAAATTCATGAGATCCTTGTGATTGTCTGGCTTTTGTGTTAAAGTCCTCATAAACCTCTCATGATTAACAAGTAACCTGTTCTATTTATGAAAATCAATCTCATTTTGTCAAGCTATAAAACCAGACAGGAATAGACAGTATCCCTGAGAAAAGCCAAGCTCTCAAAACGTACCTCCAATGCCTTGTTCAGTGTTTCTTCCTTGTTATCGCACTGATTTTCTAGCATATCTTCATATATATCCACAAGAAAGGCAATCAGATAGGGTGAACTGTGACTGGGCTGTAAATTCAACAGTTCCTCCAGCAGATTTGGGTATTTAGAAAGACCACGATCTTGTAGAATCCTAGAAGAGGATAATAATAGAAATCCTAATAAGCTTGACACATAACAATGGGAAATCTGGTGTGAATGATTGCATTTTTGTTATGATTCCTTTACCTGGAGATTAGTTTTGAAGTCAGTCTGCAAATACAATTCAGTCAGAAAGTAAGCAGCATGCAGCACTAGTACAGCCTCTGCAGTAAGCTGGTATAGTTTTTGTTCAACTGAACAGAAATTAGACTGAGAGCATGTCTGTTATTTCCTACCTATGCTTTTTAACACAGTAACATTACAGGTCAAATTTTTAAAAGCATGAGAAGTACCTGTAGTCCTTCCACAAGAACTACAGGGCCAGAAGCTTAGTGAAAAGTTACAGAGAAATTAAGTTAGAATATGATAAACATCTTGTGACTTTATTTGCCTGCCTACTTAAGCACACTACACTAAAACAAAAAGCAACAAGTCCTTTTCAATTAAGAAGTAGGCATCAGACACCTTCCACAGATATTCTCTTTGCCTCACCCTTTTAAGTAGTTCCAAGCACTCTCATTATGTGGCACTGCTGTGATCATCTCAAGAGTGTACCTGCAAGAAAAAGGTAATAGGTCATGAATGCAACCACTAACAATGCAGTTAGAAATTACCTGAATGTGCTCAGAAGCTTTCAAATGCATCTCTCTTGCCTATACTTCACCATTTTTGCAGATCATCTCACCTGGGTAGATCAAAAATGGCTCACAATATAATCACCAGGAGTCTCAAAGAGGCAGACACTATGTTGTAGGATTTAAGTGTTCAATTTGCTAGACTTTATACAATAATGAATCAGTTCTCAAAACTATTAGCAAAACCACTGAGAAACAACATAACATACTCTCCTGGTATGCTAAAGGAGTAACTTGTAACCTGATGCTCAGAAAGGGCAAGGGGCTGAAAACGGCCAGAGTAACTGAGCTCTGTTAATATGACTGCAAGTGGTATGTTCTGTACCTATTTGCAGAACTTTTTCATGAGGCTGCACTCAAGCAAACCCACAGAAAGGCAGAGCTTGAACTTTCAGCTCACACAGCCTTCTGCAGCATTTCTATGAAAGCAGCAGTGAGGCAACTCCTGTAAAAGCAAAGCAACAAAAGGCACCTCCAATACAGCCACAAAGCCAGATTTCATCTACTCAAAACAGATTTATCTTCCAGCTTTTCCCAGCATAAACAGGCATTCTGATGATTTTCAGAGGCTGCAGATACTGATAAAAAGTTATATCAGGAGTACTAAAAAGAACCCTCACAACTGTAACTCTTTTATAATATTCTGCAATCACTATGACAAAGACAGAGTTTATAAACCAACAAGCAGTTCTAGAATGATATCTAGGAAGTCTCAATCTTAGCCAGTCTGGTTCTTAAAATGATACCAAATTATCTTGAGAAGATCAAGAGAGGATGTCCAATCTAAACTGTGGAGAGAAAAAGTTGAAGATATCCAAGTCTAAGTCATGGAAATGGTTCAGATTCACTGATCTACAGGAAGGTTATAGAATGGAAAAGAAGTAAAACCTAGAAGGTTGCAAAGACAACTATGGAAGATGGTGAGGGGTGGGATCCTCTATGACTAATGTACCAAAGGACCTATTCAGAGGTTCAGTCTTTCTTCTGAAAAATAACTCTATAAAAATTACAGTACCTTAATTGCTTCTTTACTTTTGACAAATGTCTTTTCATAACCATCAACCCTAATCAGTGGTCTGAGATGTGAAAACCATATGAAGAAGCTTCTATTACCACTTTGGGTAGTAAAATATGTCTAGAAGCCCAGTTTGTCTTCAGTTACAAACAACATAGAAACAGTGAGCACAAAACTCTTTTTCCTGAAAACCAGCCATCTCACAGAGGTAGCTCTCTTTGTGCCAACCACACACTCCAAAAGCTTTCTTTTTCCAGCTGCATCAAATTCCTCACAAAAGGCAACTCCTCTTCCTACAATCCATGTCCATGTTACTGTATTGGGTTTGCATGGCCTGTTTTTTGGTAGCAGGGGGTGGCTACAGGCATGGGTTCTGTGAGAAGCTGCCAGAAGCTTCTTCCATGTCCATCAGAGCCAGTCCCTGGTGGCTCCAAAGATGGATGTGCCATTGGCCAAGCCTGGGCCTATTAGAAATTATGGCAATGCCTGTGGTATATTTAAGAGAGAAAAGCAAAAGTGGTTGCACAGTTTTATTTGTGGCCAGAGAAGAGAGAGTGAAAACACACAAGAGGAACAATGCTGCAGACACTAAGGTCAGTGAAGAAGGAAGAGTGGGGACGTGCTCCAGGCATCATAGCTGAAGAGTGCCTCTGTTTCCAGACTTTCTAGGAGTAGAATAATGAACATGAGTAGAATAATGAACTAATGAACAGCAAAACAGTGTCATAGATTTTCTGCAGCTTGTCCCACTATAACTAGTTCACCATAAACCCCAAAGTTTTGTTTGCACAATAAACAGCAGGTCAGGAAAACAGATTCATGATAGTAGCTTGCCCAGGGTAAGCAGAGCTTGCTTCAGTCTAACACTTGATCTGCTAATCATGAGTGTTAGTCCCAGAAGTGAATAAAAATCAGGAAACAAAGCCCACTGGGACTGTGAAAGTATTCCTTTGCTTTCATGTAATGGAGACTGTTTAATGTGAGCCTGAACAGCATTACTAACCGGACTTCTCTGTCTAGGACTGCTGGGTCATCATAACCAGTAGTGTTAAAAATGACAAAGTGCCGTTGGTTCCAAACAGAGTTGTTTCTCACATCTTCTCTCAAAAGCTGGTCTACATAGTCCAGTTCATTGTCCCATAATTTGAATTCCTACAGAAAGGGAAGGAAGAGAGAATATCACAATCAAAAGGGGGTTTTTTTAATACATTCTTGTTCCTAAGTTGCCTGAACATCAGATAGAGCCAGAAGAAACCAAGAGAAAGTTCAAAGAAAAATAAGTATGGGTGGATGAGGAACATGCTACACTATTCAGTGGTACACAATGGTATTAGCTCATCATTAAATTCACACACACAACAGTAAGCAGACAACAATCCAATTTTTTGAACTCATTTCCTAAAAGTCAAGTTTATAGCTAACCTCTGCCACACATTTAAAATGCAGGCTATTTAAAGAATCGGGCATTCTGTGGATACAATACCTGAATAACCCATTGTCTGTGTTGCCAGGCATGGTAATTTTTGGCATCTTGGTTAAGAATGTCAGCTATGAACTCAAGCTCTCGGGATGGATCCTGCAGCCACTCAACCAGCACCCGTCTGTGATGCCTAATGATGAGAGGAACAAAGTCTAAATTTTTTATGTGAGTGTGTGGTCTGTATAAAAGCAACTTATAGCAAGTGCATCACTTAGGAAAAAAAACCCCACTAGTTAAATACTTAAAATTAAGCATACCAGAACATTTCACTTGGCTCTGAGAGATGCATGATGCATATTTATATCCTAAAGAATTCTAACCACACATACACAATGGCAAATCATCTCATTTTAGACAAGTAACATTCACCTGAAACAACACACTTCCCCACTCATGGTCAAAGCCTTCAGCAGAGTAAAGTTTTCTAGCATTACATAATTTCTTTAGCAATAACAATACTGCTCTTTTGCCTATTGCCATTCATTTTGGAAAAAACTCAACAACAGGCAGGCAAACTCCAAAATACAATAAAAGAAAATATACCGATTTCTATTTGTCTTGTTGGTTGCCTTTTCACAAGTCTTTTTTTTCTTTTTTTTTTTTTTTTAATCTGTCAGACTTATTTTGACAGTCTAAAAATCGAAATTAACAAGAAAACAAGACCTGCTTAGCATGTCATAATTGTATGCTTAGCAAGCATCTGAAAGGACCTTTGACATCATGCAAATCCATTTAACTCCTCCTCCACAGCTGGACAATTTACAAAACAAATATTATCTGCAAAAACATTAAGAACAGAAAAGAAGGCGAGATTTTACCAGACTTGGTAGTTCTTTGGCTGATCTTCAATGATAGCTGTAATGTACTTAAGTTCCTCATGGAGATCTTTTCCCAAAGACTGCAGGAGAACTCTTCGGAAATGCCTGTATAAAAGTCAAGCATTTGAACACTGCAAAAGGACTTTCCTAAAATTCACAGAGGAGAACATAGTATCACCTTTGTTCACAGCTCTTGTAACTGACATTGAGCTAAAAACAGTGCAAAAAGACAACACTAATGCAAAATCCTTAACTATATATCTAGTTCTGTTATAGGGCTTTCAATTATGGAACAGCTGAGAACTAGAATATGTCTGGTTGCAACAGTACATTATCTAAGATTGTAACAATCACATTCAAAGTAACCTGTACCCAGCCTCCTTTTCTGTCACAGAAACTAAGACTTCAGTGCTTGAAACAATGTAAACTTTCTGATTTTATGGAAATTAGTGAAATGAAGATGTACAAGAAGTACTTGCTAGCATTTGTGAGTTAAAAAGCCCTACTCTGGATATCAGAAATTCACTGCTTATTTATTACCTAACTGAACAGTAACCTGACAGATCTTTTAAAATGGACCATTTAGCAAATACACAAATTATTTGCTGTCATGTTTTTATGCCTCTTTGTTAAGTCAGCTGAGGGCATCTTCAGCATTTTGCCATGGACACATTATCAGGTAAGTGATCTAATTTCAAACATAAGAGTCTTTTTTGTGGCTAACCCTGACCTTGACTGATAATATCCTTAAAGCAAAATGAATGAAAATCACTGAATCAAAATGACGCATGGAAAATACTGAACAAAGGCTTTCTTTGGAAGCTCACTGGAAAGCAGCACTACTCCTCTGTGTAAATTCAACTAGGCATGGCCTGATTCTACTCACAAAACATTAAAGACTTAAAAGCTAGGCAGTCAAATGACCACAGAAATAATCCCAAGATTACTACATACCATACTGTGTAGTTTGCAGCATTTAACTCAATGGCATCTGCTGTTAACTTGAAAGCTCTTTCACTTCTCTCATCCCGCTGCAGAACAGCTCGGAAATAATCATAGACATCTCGGACTAAATAGAGAACAGCATCTTAGCCAATGGCCTGAATAGGGGGTAAGGTTAATAATCCTTTGAAATTGCTTCCTATTTTCTGTGCTCTAAATACACCTCTGTAAAACGATAGATACTTATTGATCTGACAGCATTTTCAACTGACACCTGTGCATGATAGTAGCACACCACAAAGCTGCACAAGTATGTTAGAAACATGCCATCAGAATAACAGCCAAAACAATCATAAAAGGTCTGTGCTACTTAGTCACACTACTTCACCAGCTACAAGAGCTTCATGTTTTGCTTCCACTTGTGGGCTGGAAATGCCTTGTGACATGAACCACACCGTCTGCTATAGTACCTCTTAAGCCACAGGATTTTAAAGAAGAACTTTCGCTATTAACATCTCAGGTGAAGATTCAGCTTCAGAGATGCTTCAGAGATACACACAATCACCGTAACACAATTAATTAAATTAATTTCTTCACAGTATCACTCCAGAAAATGTTATCCAAAACATGAAGTCTTGTTTCAACAATACTATAAGGGCAGAATATATTTAAGACTTACATTTTTCACTGTAGATGATCTGAACAACAGGATTTGGCCCATCGTTTTGAGGAACAGGTTCAATATCAGCCCATTCCTTCCTGTCCCTGTAAATACATATTTTAGTGTTTTCAAGGCTTCTAAAAAGCACAAAATGCTACTCAAAGCATGACACGCGCAAGCTTGTGCTCAGTAACACATCCTTGCTCTGAACAGTCCCTACTATCTTAGCTACATTATTGTCTGTAACAGAGACCAGCATATAAATAGGTAAAGATGTCCGCAACATACGAAGGACATGGAACTGTTGGAGCAAGTACACAGCAGGGCCACGACGCTGAAAAGAGAACTGGACCACCCTTAAAAAGACAAACTGAGAAAGTTGGGGCTGTCCAGCCTGGAGAAAAGAAGGCTGTGTAGAGACCTCACAGCAGCCTTCCAGTATCTAAAAGGAGCCTACAGGGAAGCTGGAGAGGGATTTTCCGTCAGAAACTGTCATGATGGGACAAGGAGTAAAAGGCTCACACTGATAGAGCGGAAATTTAGGTTAGACATTGGGAAGAAATTGACTGGTGAGACACTGGAACGGGTTGCCTGGAGAAGCTGTGTATGCACCAGCCCTGGCAGTGTTCAAGGCCATGTTGGATAAAGCCTTGAGCAACCTGCTCTAGTGAAAGGTGTCCCTGCCCCTCCCAGAAGCTCCCCACTTCTCCGGCCCTAGCTCCGCCACTCCGCGCCCCCCATCCCGTGACCTGCCGCGACGCGAGGTTCCGGCCTGGCCCCGGGGGACCGCGCCGCCGCGGCCGTACCTGTACAGCACGTAGCCGGCATCTTCCCCGTCCTCTTCCTCCTCCAGCAGCTGCCCGAAGCCGCCCTCTGGCTCGCTGTTGCCGCCCTCCGCGTCCCCCTCCGGCTGCAGGTCCACCGCCGCCGCCACCCTCCCATCCGCCGCCATCGCTCCGCCGCCGCCTCCGGGGCCCCGCCGCACCACAAAGGCGGTGGCGGAGCGGCGGCGCGGCTCGACAGCGCCGCCCCTGGCGCGGAGGGCGCGTGCGGCGCGTCCCGCGTGGCGGCTGCGGGCGGGAAGCTGCCGGCCTTACGTCCTGCAGGGAAGTTCCCGCCGGGTTTCCTCACGGAGAGTCTACACAGGGGAGGGAAAACGCATGGCGCCATCTTTGGTTCAGACGATCTGACAGGACAAGGCATCCGGCCACTGTAAAAGTGAAACTGGAGAAGGTTGTGAAACAGCCACTTCTCACCAGTGGGTGAAATTGGAGAAGGCAGCAGACCCAGCAGGAACTGGGCTTGGTTTGCCTGGAGAAAAGGAGGCTCAGGGGTGACCTTATCACTCTTCAACTACCTGAAAGGAGGCTGTAGCCGCGTGGGAATTGGCCTCTTCTCCCAGGCAACCAGTGACAGGATACAGTCTCAAACTGCACCACGAGAGGTTCAGGGTGGACATCAGGAGGAATGTCTTCACAGAAAATGTGATCAGACATTGAAATGGACTAGCCAGGGTAGAGTGGGCAATGGTTTGGCTGTCAAGATGATCTGTCATAGTTTGGACTCGATGATCTCAGAGGTCTTTTCCAACCTAAATGATTCTGTGATCCCCTGNGCCCGAAGCCGCCCTCTGGCTCGCTGTTGCCGCCCTCCGCGTCCCCCTCCGGCTGCAGGTCCACCGCCGCCGCCACCCTCCCATCCGCCGCCATCGCTCCGCCGCCGCCTCCGGGGCCCCGNCTTCAACTACCTGAAAGGAGGCTGTAGCCGCGTGGGAATTGGCCTCTTCTCCCAGGCAACCAGTGACAGGATACAGTCTCAAACTGCACCACGAGAGGTTCAGGGTGGACATCAGGAGGAATGTCTTCACAGAAAATGTGATCAGACATTGAAATGGACTAGCCAGGGTAGAGTGGGCAATGGTTTGGCTGTCAAGATGATCTGTCATAGTTTGGACTCGATGATCTCAGAGGTCTTTTCCAACCTAAATGATTCTGTGATCCCCTGATGTTGGCCAGCAGGACAAAGTAGCTGAAGACCGTTGTTAGAACAGCTGATCCAGTGTAGGGTTTGTAATCTCATGCATTTTGAGATGCATTAGCATAGAGAGGATTAAAGACAGGCAGAGCATGTGCAGTAGCAAAGGGCTATGCATACATCTGCATCTGTACTGTATTCTCAGGGGGGTGGGAAGTCATTCCATATGTGGTGGAAATGCTTAAAGTCTTTAATTTTGAGCTGCTCAGGTTGAAAGGGCTGTTGTTTGTGTCACGTGTTTTACAGTGATATTATGGACAGAAGACTGATGCCACAGTGACAATGAGGGAGTATAAATACACAGCTGCAAATTGAGACACAAGATCTAGGACAAAGAAGAATCAGGCCCACAAGTGGTTCTTGTCTCACTGAGCAGCTTTGTCTCCTTTGGAATTCACTTGAACTCTGTGCTGTCCTTGTCTCCCTGCCTTTTCTTCTGCCCTATGTTATTCTGAGAATCTCATTTTTTCCTGCCAGGATGTTCGTACAGTGACTCTCTGGAATGCATAGTGTGGTTGCTGCTTCTGGGTGTTGCAGTAATACAAACTATACTAATGTAATGGAGGATAAAAACCAGAGAAATCTACTGAAAGGCTACTTTGAATAACAGGACTATGAATAAACAGAAAGGAAATGGGCATATCTAGAGACAGAGAGGATACTCAGCAGGACCAAAGTGAAAGAAAAATGTTTGAAAAAGCAGAATAATAAAAAAAGAGAGGAAGAACAAAACAGGCATAAAAAGAAACAAAGTGTATTAAAAACAGATCGAAGGAAATGTGTACATATGAATGTGAGAAACCTCAAACACAGTAAATCCTGTTTGTAAGAGATGGAGCAGAAAGAAAAGCTGCTGTTCCTGACACATGGAAAGACAAGCTGTGTTCCGTGTTTATTAGATATCAATAGCTCTCCAAGGAAAGGAGGCATCACAAGACACAGATCTTTACAAAATCTGGTTTATTAGCTCTGCTATTTGAGCAACAATTGTGGTTTTTTGGGTTGTTTTCATGAAAAATTCAGATGTGATTATCTGGCGCTGCCATTGCTTATGCTAGTATCATCTTTACCAGCTATTTAAGATAGATTACAGACAAGCCAGATCCTGCAATAAGAGCTTATTTCCTCAGAGTGGCATAACAGGACAAGAAGCAAAAGTGAGCCTTTCTGATGCCAGCCACTGAATTGAGTTGGTCCGAGAACAGCTTGCTTGTGGCATGGGATGGACAGCAGATCATACAGCTATCCTTCAGGACAGCCCTCAGGACTAATTTCTGCATTTTCAGTCTGAAACTGTGGGTTATTGTGTCTGTGGATTGCTTCTAAAGGTTTCAGGGACAGTAACTGAAAAAATAAAAAAACTTGAGAAAAGTCAAGCCTGTTGAAGGAAGCTGAAGCATTTTACAATTAAGTTTTTTCCTCATGAGAGCAATGTAGGAGTCTGCCAACTGAGGAAATGTGAAAGCCAGGAATATAACTAAGTTTAAAATTATGGACTAGATCCAAACCCAGTGGGATTACAGGAAGTCCTTCCATAAGCCATACCAGGTCTCTGATCCATTTCCAACCACTCAATTTAATTTACTGAACTACACACTCATTGTGCCATGCTCACTTCAGTCCTTGCAGTCTCTAGGCACTCTGAATTAGGCCTGCAACAGCAGGATTCTGCTTTTGAATGAATCTGCTTTGCAAAATAATACTTGGAGATTCTTGCTAAATCCCTCATGACTTAAAGTGAGTGGAGATCCTTCATGTTCCAGGTCAAATATCTGTAAACACACTTCAAAGATAATATTAAAACCCGGCCTGAAAGCTTCAACTTAAAAATATGACTCCAGCAGCTAAAACCTTTGTGAGGAACCAACAAATAGGACAAGAGCTGGGATTAATCACTGAACAAAGACCAGAGCATAAGTGCATCTGTATGTCCCAGCATTGTAGTGTCAGTTGCTAGTTTTCATCTTAGGAGGAGACCGGTAGTTCAGAGATAAATTGGAGCTCTCTGGTGCAGTATGTGCAGTAAGAGGTGGGTGTTGCTCCGAGGCGGCTACGGGCAAGAATAGCTGTAGTGGAAAGGGAACAGAGCCAGCGTGGCAAGGGTCATGGACCCTGCTGCAGAGGGCTGGATTCAGGCTGCCTGCTGGATACACTTCTGATCCTCTCAGGAAGCCTGCTTGCATTACACATCCAGAGTAAGCAGCTGAGCTGTGTGCATAATATTTCTACAGTTTTTATCAGTCATGCATTTCAGCTGAGGCGCAGGTGTCCCCTCTGCCTCCTCTGGAATTCTTCCTCCCTCCACTCCCTCAGGTAATCAGCCCCTTGCAACCACCCCTGCCTGCCATGTCTGGGTTAGAAACAGCAAATACCTCACTTTCAACTATTTGTGTATAAATATAAGTACCTATGGAGAAGTGTGTAGGTATCAGATATTTCTGTGTTAATACAAATGGGTATGTATGTGATATACGAACTACATATAAAAGAATGGGTGGTTCCTAAGTCTGTATCAGGTGGGTAAGTACGGTCTCTGCTTTGAGGTAGCAGAACGGGGCTTTTGGAATAAACATCTACGAAGAGCAAGAGGTGCACAAAGTGTTTCCCAGCTTCAGGAAGCCCCTAGCGGGCAGACAGGACCGTTCCCTGGTCTGTACACACGGCCCCATAGGATTGCCTCGGCAAGGCTGGAAGCAAGGCACGATCACAGCTGCGGGATGCCTGCCGCAGCCCCGCGCCAGAGGGACGAGGGATGCATCCCCTCGGCGAGCATGGCCCGGCTCTCCCAGCTCCTCGGGGCTTCCCAGCTGCCGTGACGCATTTTTCTTTCTGACTGCCCGCTGGCCTCATGCAGTCTCAGTAAAGTCTCCGCCAAGATAGCACCAGCACTGCTGTAAAAAAACTCCATAAAACCGCAAGGCGTGCTATTATGCAAACAGCTGTAGGAATCAGTGTCAGGGGCGGATTTATTTTTGGAAATTGGGTGAGGTCTTGCAGTGAGGGTTTGCAGAAGAGCAGTCGAGTGGGGTAGAAGTGATGGCGCTCTCACGGCGATTAGTCCTCCGCGTTCCCCGTCCAGGCCCTGGGGGGCCCCGGGCAGGGCCGACCCCTTCCCCCGCCCCGCGGCTGGGCGGAGGGAGGCGCGCATCCGCACCGCCCCCGCCCCGCGCTCCAAGTGGGTGCACTAACCGAAAGTTAAAAAAAAGCAGCAAAACACCCCACACCCCCTCACACCCGGCCAGAGGGGGACGGCGGCGGTGAGGCGGGAGCGAGTTTCTCGGGGTGAGTACGGCGGCGGGCGTCCGGCCGGAGGATGCTTGACCCGCGGCGGGAGCAGGGCCGGGGCTGCAGGATGGGCAGAGTCTCAGGAAGAGAAGGGGGAGCAGGAAAAACCCTGGCTAGGTTGCTGAGCCCAGAGAATTGCGGCGACACAGAGCTGAAAGGGGAGGCGGCGGGGAGAGCTGGCAGGAAGTTTGAAAGGATTTGCATGGAGCTGCAGCTCCCGCAGGGCAGCCTGGGGTGGTGATTTATCCTTTTTCCCTCGAGTCCTCAGGGCCTCCGCTCAGCCTGACAGAGGTGGGAAAGCGTTGCAAGGTCATCCTTGCCAGTGGAGCTGGGACGGGACAGAGCCTTGCCTGGCCCCGTCCAAGTACGCACCGCTGTGCTGGGCAGAAGTATTGCACGTTGGGCACCGCAGATGCAAAAATGGAGCCATGGCTCAGTGTGATACCCTGGGTCAATAGGTGCAGCACACCCATGGCTGTGGGCAGTTCCCCCTCTAGAACCCAAGAATGTGACGATTACTACTACTCTTTTACCAAGGCAGGGGTTAGGGTGGTATTCAGTGGGTCATCAGCATCTTACTTTTTGCCATGCACTGGCCTGGTAAGATAGGGTGTAAAAATCCTGTCCAGCTCGAGGTGTGACAACACAGCAGTGGGCAGAATTCATCCCTTTCCCCTCTTGGTGCCTCTTTTTGGCTGTACTGCAGGAGGCACAGAAGGTGCAGAGGCTTTATAGAAAATCCTGCCTGATCTGAGAAGCACTTAACTGGGAGCCATGCACTTTCACACCTACACAGACCTTCAAAAGCAGCTGGCCTGTGCAGAGCAGAATTGCACAGCAGGGTTTCGTGTCAACTTTTGCTAAAGAGGCCTTTCTGATGTTCGAGGGAAAGGGATGAACTCGTGTCAGGGGGAGCAGAAAAAGGATAATTTTTTTCCTCTAGCTGTCAGCACCACCATGACAGTACTACAGCAGGCAGTAGGTTTGGGACCCATCACTCCTTGTCAGGGCTTTAGAACTCTGTGATTGGGATTAAGATGGGGGGAAGGTAGCAGGAAAACCATGTTAAATTTCATCATTATTTCTCTGAAAGAGAGGAGCTCTAAAATAGCAATCTATTAAACATTTTGTGCATGTGTTTCTGCTTTCTGAGCTTTCAGAACACCCACATTTTCACCCACTCCACTCTATGTGGAGTCCTATCTACTATCCTTTATTTTTCAAGATGTGGCTGGAATTTTACGACTTCTTCTGTTGCCAGGAGTTAGGATTATTGTACAGAAACATCCATCATGCAAGAAAACAGTAGGGTTCTCTGAAAGCTAAAAAAAAGCATTGGAGAAGGGAAAATTATTTGAAGAGAGACAGACCAACACAGGTGCAGATTACTCAGAAAGGTGAACTTGTTAAATTTAACTGGGTTTAGTTGTGGGCCGAGTTTGTGTGTGTATTGTGTAGTTACTTTCTCTATGCATTGCAAATATTCTTATTTGCATTCTTTATGCACGTGAAGAGAAGTCCTAGAAGACTGAAGTGTAGTAAGTCCAAGGCCAGGCAATTGTGTGCCTTTTCCAGGAGCATTTTCAGAGATTGCACAGGGAAGGAAAATCTTTCATTTCTTCCCTATTTGTGAGTCTGCTGAAAAGCAGCACAGCTTGACATCTGCAACTCATGAAAGCAGTGGCCCTCCTCACACTGTACTGAGCCAGTGCCATCAGCATTCCTTACACTGACTACAAGGATGAGTGGATGTCTAGGATGACCACAGGGAGAGTAGGTGCCTGGGGCTTTCTGAGCAAGAGTGCTGTCTTGTGCAGGCTGCTTTCTGGATACCTGGCTGAAAATGTGGCTCTGGCACCTACAGAAGGCTATGGCTGTGGGACATGAAACTAACCACTGAGGTTTGAAGGAGCAGTCTGTGTTGATGCTCTACTCTTTTTTCAGCAGCAGTCACCATGAAGAGCAGTAAGGATAAGGTGGGAAAGCCCAGCAGCAAAGAGTGAAGACTTTGGACAAGCTGACCTTCCTAATGCCTAGATGTAACTGCTCTGGCAGGCCTGGTAGTGCAGCATGATTAGGATGAGGAGGAAGATACTTTGGATATCTTGCTTCTGCTTTGCAGCTGCCTTTTTCCTTGTGTTGACACTCCAGGTACAGGGGCAAGGGGGTGGGGTATGTATGAGATTGCTGTCAAAGCAGGACACAATTCTGTCAGATGAGAGAGGCGACAGACATTTTCCATACTAGTCTGTGCTTCACCAGGAGTTACTCTGTTAGCAGCATTGGCCTTGTGCTGATAGCTGGCTCGAAAAGTGACATAACCCAGAGAATACCTTTCTTGTATGCATCCTTAGCTCCTGGAGGGGTTTCTCAGGAGTGTTGTAACATCCCATGCCATGTTGCATTGCCTCTGTCCAGCATTGCCTCCTCTTTTCACGTGTTTGAACTCATTAGGCTGGGGGGCAAGGCTGGACCCATAGAGACAGTAAAACTTCATAGGTTTTTTAACCGGTAATTTTCAGGAGAAGCCTGGCTACTGAAGGGCTGTTCTGTCCTGTACATTTTCCAGGGAGAAAGCAGAAGTTGTGTTGTTCAATCACATGTGATGTGGCCGTATCTCAGTACAGAAATGTATTTCCTGCTTTCTCCTTACAATTTCAAATTAAAGCTTTTTCTGTTCTCGCGTAAGATGACCTGATGTCTACAGTCAGTGAAATGCATCCAATTTGATTGAGAGAAACTTAACATACCGACTTAGTGCTTGATACTTAAATTCTGGTTTGCAAGCAGATGTCCTGGCTAATGACAGTGATGTGTTGTGATCTGTATGTTTATTTCCCTGAAGGTTATCACCGAACTGGGCAATTCAGAGAATAAGGGGTCAGTAATCTCCAGTTTACACAGCAGCCCATTAGAGCCTGGGGAGAGACATGCTTTTCAGTTTAAGAAGCAGGAACCTCACAGCAGCTTCAAGACAGAGTCTGATATAAATCACTATCCTGTCCTGCTCTGGTGGTCTCCCCTGACTGGAGAGAGAGGGAGATTCAGTCAGTGTGGAGAGGATGTATGCTTTTTTACTATCAACAAGACCTACCAGCATAATCAGATGACAAGAGGATTTCTGTTCTACGGTAAGAATCTGTTTGTTTTTAAAGAAGTAGCTTTTCCTCCAGCTTAGTTCTTCCCTTATAGAGATAAATATTCTAGGTGGCAATGACTTAGAACAGGAAATTTATGCAGCTCATAGGGCTAAACTTTGCCTGGTGCTGAATGCCATTACAAGTGGTCTGTAGAAGTACTCTGAAAAGTGACCATGCACATCTGTGGTATGACTGATGCCTTGTCTCTTGCTGCTTTCCAATCACAGCTACTCACTGTTCATGAGATAAAAGACAATTTCATCTCATTGCCAAGGCTTTTAATGACAGTCTGAGATCAAGCCAACTTTTTCCAGTCTTCTGGCTTGTCACCCCTAGTAGAGGTTTTGCAGGGCCTTTGTTGCACTGGTGCAAGTCTTTTGTCTAAAAATAATGTACTCTCTGGTAACACTGCAACTCCCCTGCCTCATGCGCCAAGAAATTGCTAGCAGACTCTAAATGGAAAGCAGTGAAAGAAACCTATTGATTCCATACAGGGAGCAGCAGCTAGTGCAGCCTTCTGAGCTGCTCTGGCTCTGCCATAGACTTCCCATTACGTACACTATAAAATGAGTCTACAAAACATGAAAGATGCATCAATTAAAATTAGACTTTACTTCATCAACTTTGTTCTTTTCCCTCGCACAGTTGTTTTTGAAAGAAAACCTGAGTTTGAGATGGAAAAGTAAATTTAAATGCTTGTTTCTGACTGGTATGTTCAGATCTTCTGTCTGGAAATAAACCAAAATAAGTCAGGATACTGAATTTCTTTTGCTCAATCTGAGTACAGGTGAACTGGAAGTACAGGAAGGAAGGGCCTTAAGCTTGGTTGTGAGCAGTGAAACAAAAACTTCTCATCACTAATCATCATTTTTTTTTTCTTTAAAAACGTCTCATCTTTTTAGATCTCCAAGTAGGTCAGCTTTGTCAGATAATACAGTGGTTAAGCATGAAAGCAAAGGAATAACAGCAAAGGAATGAGAAGCTGACCCAGTTAAAGACAAAGAAAGCTGGATTGCATCACAGGAAAGCTGTAAAGTCTGGTGATTTTGGTCTCTGGTAGTAATTTAACTTGTCTTTTTCAGCATTAGAAGGATTGTTACTTTTCATTTTTAGCAGGCTTCAGGTCGTAGTTTACTCTCATATTTTTAAAAGGCAATTTATACTGGACATAAGATTCTCCCTCTAGCATTTTTCTTTTCTTTTTCTATGGATGCTGGCTATGAACTTTGTAAAGACAAGTGTCAAAATATGCAAAATTGTTACTTATTTTTAAACCAGAGTAAGTAATCTCACAATGTCCAAACAGAGAGAGAGAGAGAGTTTTTCTCTCATTCTCTCTTTCTCTCCCTCTCTCCCCCCGCCATGATTCAGTGAGCTGTGAGTCTGCACAAAACGAGTATTTTACTTTTAAAGATTTCCCCTCTAAAGAGCCTGCTAAGTGAAAACCTGAATATCTGAATTTCCATGCTAAGGCTGGATCAGAGCACTGTTTCACTTTCCAAAGAAAATGCAATAATTTCCCCAGTACTTGGTCAGTAAGCTAGTCAAGAGAAGAATGATCCAAAGATTAAGAAAGGTGCTGAACAAAAATACAGGGTGTACATGTTTTCCAGCACAACTGCTTTGTTCGGAACACCAATTTTTCTGTAGCTTGCCCCAACTCACTGTCCTGGCGTGGGACTCAGTGTAGGTGATAACTTTTTCAAGTGTTGCCTCGTCTTATATTTCAAAATGAGATGTAATATCCCCTTGCTAGGCTTTGTCTCTACTTCTGGGAGGTGTTCCCAACTCCACCTTTTCAGTGTCACGTAATTCATAGAGTGTATTATTTAGTGTGAGCTGCCAATGTGACTGGGTCAGTGCGTGCTGGATCTGTCAGAGCCTCAGGGGTGTTGTTCCTAAGAGAGAAGGATGTCCAGCTGTTCTGTACTGGAGCACTGAGTCCTTGGAGTATGACTTCTAAATGAAAGATGTCTTCTAAAATGCGTAACTTCTAGCATTATATATATTTCTCTTCTGCATATCTAGGATTTCCAAATTAATAGTTAGGAAGTGAAATTGCTCATAATTCTAGTCTTGTGGTGCTTTTTTTTACTCCATTATATGTTCCCTTATTGACTTCATCTCATGGGGTAGGGGGCATGCTGATGTTATCATCTCTTTAATCCTTTTTGTCTTCTTGCTGGACTGAGATTGATTAAATGTTGTATTGAATTCTGTCATTCTGATGTGCTCTGATCAGTTTTGGGCCCCTTATTTCAAGAAAGACATTGAGGTGCTGGAGCATGTCCAGAGAATGGCATCAAAGCTGGGGAAGGGTCTGGAGAGGAAGTTCAATGAGGAGTAGCTGAGGGAGCTAGGGTTATTTAGCCTGGAGAAAAGGAGGCTCAGGGATGACCTTATCACTCTCTACAACTCCCTGACAAGAGGCTGTAGCCAGATGATGGTTAGGATCTTCTCCCAGGCAACCAGTGGCAGGATGAGAGGACACAGGCTCAAGCTGCATCTGGGAAGGTTCAGGTTGGACATCAGGAGAAATTTTTTCATGGAAAGTGTTGTTAAACATTGGAATTGATTGCCCAGGGTGATAGTGGAGTCACCATCCCTGGGCTTGTTCGAGAACCAACTGGTCATGGCATTAAGTCCCATCGTCTAGTTGACAACGTGGTGATTGGTCAAAGGTTGGACTTGCTTATCCTGGAGGTCTTTTCCAACCTAAATTATTCTGAGACCCTGTAATTTTATAGTGCATTTTTCTTCAAGTTTCTCTTTGCCTGACTTAACTGTCTCCTAGTTTAGTAAGTTTTACATATTGCCTTTTTGTCTTTCTCTCATTCTCGCCTGTGTTTCCACCCCCTTTCCCCTGCAATACTACCTCCAAGAGGGAACACTCTTGTAAGAGATTGAGCTGCAGTGCTGTGATTCTGATGCACAGTGTTTCATTATTGTAGGTATTCACTGTTCTTCTCTTCCTGGCATCACTTAGAACAAAATGTTTTTGAAGCCAGATAGACTTTATGAATTTCTCCATGAGAATTTGGTTAACTTTCAGTTTTCGTCACCTTCTTCTGTCACAAAATAACATATCAAAAACAAGATAACACATCAAAACCAGAGGAAGCAAGTAGCATTTTTCATAGAGTGCCAAAGCCTTTCATCCTTTTAGTGCTGAGGACTTAAGACCTGAATAGGGGACAGAAGGTCGATGTTCAGTGGCCTTAAAAAAACCCCACCTGATGCTCCTGAAAGATCCTGCTCTATAGAAGATTTTTATGTTAATGGCAGCTAACTTCTGTCTCTGCTGCAGTAATGAAGTCTCTTATTAGTTTTGTAGGGTTGTCCTTGGAGTAATTTTGGCAGGCTCATACAGTTGCAAGGACCACTGGGCATTTTTTTAATCTTCTTTATGTTTTAGTTTTTAGATCAGTATTCTGTGTAAAACTTCTGCTAGCACCCCCTTCTTTTTGCTGTCAGTGGTTTGAGGTCAGGGGTAGAATGGAGAGTGGAAAGTCGTAAGTGTGAGTGAGATGGTGTTATGACCCGCCTCTGAGGGATGGAAACTGAGGTTCCTGTTAATAGATCCCTTGGGTGAATTAGAGTGAAACAACTCTGAATAATGGGTGTGTATATATCAGCCAGGTTTATTTCAAAACAATTTAATTGCAGTGGAAAGGAGATATGTGGCTCTTCTGATTCTTTTCTGTAAAAGTATAAAAACCTCATGAAGAAAATATGTAAGGAAAAGAAAGAAAGAAGGAGGAAGAAGGGATAACAGAAAGGAAGTAGAGAGTGAAGAGAAAAAAATACCACCTCTGATGGATCTAGTGATGATTCTTGATCATGATGTCCATGATAGGAGTGAGGGTTGCAGTCTTCATTCGTTGAGGGTAGGGGCCTGCAAACCAAAGAGTGTGCTGAGTTATATACATTTAAATTGGCATGGGAACACCTAGATCCCTTGCCAGGGTGGGAATTTTTTGTGTCTGATGTAACAGTATGAGGCATGTGCAGTCTTCTGATGGAGAGTTCGTGATAAAACTTGGGGTGCTTTGCAGTAGTTTGCGGTCCATAGCCCCCTTTAGAGATGTGGCCACTGTTTGACCCTGCTTCTTGTGATTGTGCATCTTAGTCTTATGGTGAAAGAGGGAATTTGGCATGGAGGAGCATTACCCTGCCTCCACAGAATCTACTGCTTACTGCTGTTCCCCTTAGTTGGCTTGAACACAACTTGTTTAAGACATTGTATTCCCAGTTGTCCTAGATGCAATCAGCCATGGAGTTTGCTACATAAATGTTAGATTGCCACAGATGGTAGTTTATCTGAAGATAAAAAATTGTGATGTTTTCTAAACCAGCTCTTCAGTTTTTGAACCTCTCTTTCTTGACACTATTGGCTAAAAGTTTTGTATGTTCCGTGCCTTTACTCAAGTAGAAAACAGATACAGTCTAAGACAGTGAGGAAGTACCTTGACAGAAATGGGGCAAGTTTGCGTTTAATCTGCAGTAAGGCTGGTTGTAAGAGTGTAGTGCAGTAGCAGTGAAGGGAGAGCAAGGGTTGCATTAATGAGCTGGTACTTTCAACTTAGTTTTGCACAGACCAGCCTTTGAGAAAAGTCATCTAGGTTTGTCCTAAGGCTTCTACCATAGTTTTCCCAATTTCTGCAGATGACTGTTTTTAGAGTTTGGACATGATACTTCTTTTACTATTGGCATTACTTTGAGGAGCTGTCTTCTGCCGGAAGCTACTTCTTGATGTATCTGGTAGGCAGCTGTGATATATCACCTCTTAACTTTCTCTTTGAAAACTTAGTAGTTTGGCTTCCTAAGTCTCTACAGTACAATGTCTTCTCAAGACTTGATGTAATTCTTTTTTTCTCCTTAATCCTGTCCAGGATTTCAGCATCCTTTAAATTGTTTTATTACTAGGACCAAATTGAGTTCTTCAGTAACCATTTTCCTCATATCACAGAGGAAATACCATCTGTTCCCCTATTTAGAGAAGCAGGGGATTATTCAACATCTTACTAGTCCCATTTCAGTGCATTAAAATATGAAATTCCTAGTGATCCTTTGAAATGAGAGACCTTTAAACTAATACGACATTAAAGGAAACCACTTCTAATACTAACTGCTGGTCCCACTTCTCTAGATTCTTCTGCTTGCTGTGAAATTCAGTTTTGTCATTATGCTCTTGTGCCTTTGCATTAATTGCCTTCTTTGAAATAACTGCCTTATAGTGTCAGAAATGTGATGGTTGTAGCGCTGATACTAGATTAAAACTAAACTTCTGTGTCATTGTAGTTAGTGTCACATAAGAGCAGGACATTGCAGTTAGTGACAGATAAGAGCAGGATGAACACTGTTTGCTTTTGTCTAGGTACTGACTTCAGTATAGACAGTTTACCTCTCCCTCGTAAAGAATATCATGACTGGGCCCTTTTTCATGAAGAGTCACCAAAAAACAACTACAAACTCTTCCATAAAGCAACCATCACCTTATTCAACCACACTGCAACATTTAGCCGCCACTCTCACCTGCCACTGACCACTCAGTACCTTGAGGGTGTAGAGGTCCTGAAGTCATTGAGGTTCATGATCCCACTGCAGATGAAAAACAGCCTGAGGAAAAGGCTTGCACCGCTTGTGTATGTGCAGTCTGACTGCAACCCCCCTTCTGACCGGGACAGCTATGTGCGTGAGCTGATGTGCCACATTGAAGTGGACTCTTATGGGGAATGTTTGCATAATAGAGACCTTCCTCAGCATCTCAGAAATCCAGCTGCCATGGATGATGGAAACTTTTTAAAAATACTGGCACAGTACAAATTTATTCTTGCTTTTGAAAATGCTATTTGTGAAGATTACATCACTGAAAAACTCTGGCGGCCACTGAAGTTGGGAGTGGTGCCAGTGTACTTTGGGTCTCCCAGCATTGTAGACTGGCTTCCTAGTAACAAGAGTGCAATCTTGGTATCCAGTTTTTCACACCCTCGGGATCTGGCCCGCTATATCAAAACACTGGATACAAATGATGCAGAATATGAGTCCTACCTACAATGGAAACTGAAAGGGGACATTTCCAACCCAAGACTGCTTAGAGCAATGAAGGAACGCAAGTGGGGAGTGCAAGATATCACCCAGGACAATTACATTGATGCCTTTGAATGCATGGTTTGTAACAGAGTGTGGGAGAACATCAGACGGAAAGAAAAGGTATGTGTGAATTTGTGTTTGTGTCTCTGAGAGGCTTTAAAATGGCACTAGGGTCTGGTTTTGTCCCAGGAAGTTTGGTTACCAGATTTCCAGCTAGCTGACAGCCACAGTATTCCAGTGCCATTGGATTGTGTATCCTCATGTGAACAGGTGTTGGCAGAAGGTGCAGGTGCACGACCAAAACAAGTGTTCCTCATAATGCTGCAATGCAGTGTGTGAACGCATGACATTGACCACTGAGCTGGTGGTCCTTTTCAGCCAAAGGTTTGAGTTGTTTAGGGAGGAGATTTTTTTCATGTTGCAGAAAGTAGCCTGACATGTTGACCTTTTTCAGATGACCTGGAACATTTGGAAAGAGGTTGCCCAGAAAGGTTGTGGGATCTCTGTCCTTGGAGGTGTTTTAAGACTACACTCAATTTTGCCCTAGGCAATTGGATATGATTACGCCTGTTCGGAAGAGGGAATTGAACTAGAGATCCCTGTCTTCTAATCTGTCTTAAGCCCTCTGTGACTGTCAGTTTCTATATATATATATATATATATATGTGGGTATATTCAAACCTATCGTGACAACATGCCATTGTCTGCAGCCACATTTGGTGACTAAACACTGAAACAATTTTTAAGCCAGGTTGTGTGAGAAGCCGTATTTTAGATGATCACCATCTGAGCAATGCATTAAATGGTCACCCAGTAGAAGGGAGGTGGAGAAAACTTTTGAAGTTACTAAGGTGAGCTGAAGTGATGAGATTTACAAAC
This sequence comes from Nicator chloris, assembly GCA_013400495.1. NCBI lineage: Eukaryota > Metazoa > Chordata > Aves > Passeriformes > Pycnonotidae > Nicator > Nicator chloris. The sequence goes on from WAAE01024132.1 coordinate 42,496, forward strand.
TGGCAAGCAAGCATTACACTTAACCAGACTTTGCTGTTTGAGACCAGCACAAATCTGGACATATGTCCTCTCTTTGAGTTAGGAATGCAGCCGTGGAAAGGTAGAGAATAGATAGATACTGATATTCCTTCCTCCTGCTTTTGTGGCTGTCTAGTCAATAAAATTATGAAGACCAGCTTACTCTCCTGGTCAGATTCATGGCTTGTTTTTTTCCCTTTGAAAAAGAATCTCAGTAAGTGTTTGCATATTTAAGATGAAAACAGAATATGATGATAAAAATGTAACTCCTTGCCTTGTAATATCATTTTACGTGGGCTGGTTCTGCTCATTTGCAGCCAAACCTTATCTGAGACTCAACATGGCTTGTCAGCATGACTGATCTTGTCCGAGACGCTTAGGGGAGGCCTTCCACAGGGACATGGGTAGAGGCTTCAGCAGGAACGAAAGTGTAACTGATGTGATTTGACAGTTTACTGATGGCGTAGCACTTTCCTTCTCTGTTTGCCTGGGTCGCTGAATAACCCATTTTATTTGTCTTCATTGCCAGGGATGGCTGCCCCAGAGGTGGGAGGCTCAGGTTAATCATCTGAGCTGCCCCAAACCAGAGGCATTCTGGTTCTCATCCTCAAACCCTGGCTGGATTTCTCTCCAAAAGATGTGGATACCAAGCTTCGAGCAATCCAAGAAAGAAGCCTGGGCACTGAGGCACCTGGTGGAAAGGAACAAGAATTTTACAGCTGAAGAATTTTGGATGCTTGTATTCAAAGAATAAACAAAATGGACCTGTAAAACAGAGTGAACTCCTCAGAGGAATTCTGTGGAATTTTCTTTTGCAGGTGACCTTATAATTTAGGATTAGTAGCTGTGGGAAGTAGATCCGTGAGACTGAATTTAGTATGTTCAGTGCTCAAAGGGTACTAAGAAATGCTAAACAGTAAAATCATTCTGCCAGGTCATATATGCACATATATATGCATATATTTATATTTAGAATGATTTATATTAATCGTCATTGGTTCAAATGTTTGAACATTAAGACCCTGGCTGTCAGGATTCTCGAAGCCTGGATTTAAGCACACAGCTAGTTACCCTGAAGCAGATGGCTCTCCCTCCATCTTTAGGTACATACCTGCTTGGTCTCAAGACCTGTTTTTCCCCAGTCCAGGACCCTCCTTCGCTATATTAATAGTCACAAGGTGCAGAGCAGCTGACACCATTGCACAGGTACAGCTTCTGTGCTGCTTTGGAGGTAGACTGAAAACTTGGGACTGTGTCCCTGGCTAGCTGTTTATTATCAAATTTCCTGGCATCAGCAGATTTAAGCAGAGACTTGGCAGGCTTTGTGTCCTGACACTGAGTGCCAGTGTAACATACATTAGTGGTTGGCACGAGGAAGCACCATCTGTTGGTGTCGGGGGACAGATTGAATGAAAAACGTGCTGGCTCAGATTTACCCACCATCTTTTGCTAAAAATAAGCAGAGCACATGAGTATCTCTGCTCCGCAGAAATAGGGTTAGCTTCGATCTTCTTGCCTTTCTGATGATGTATTTGTATTCTGATGATAGTATTTGTATCATGTATAAACATGAAATTATATGATTAAAAGGGCAGGGATAATACAGAGTCCTTTGGTGCTGAAGGCTTCAGTAGGCCCAAGGAGTAGTAGGCAGCCTTCCTGTTTTAACACACAAAAACTCAAATTACATAATCTGACAAAGAATAAAACTTGGTGATCTTAGTCATCACTTGACAAGGGGCACACCTTTGCCTGGTATTTAGACTGTTGCAGGTTTCTTCCGAAGTTCATTCAACCTCTGTGGAGGAGTGAACTTTCACAGGATCTGCAAGATGGCGGTAACTGTGTGGAGCCATTCAGATAAGTGACACTCATTCATACACAGGCCCACGTATGATGACACAGGCAAATGGAATTACTAATCCAGAGTTCTTCACATTAGTGGAAGGGCAGATTGTCACCTGTGATAATTTCCATGGAACTATTCCTTGCACCAGGCTATTTAAAAATTTCTGTCAAACACCTGGCTGTTTTATGCAGAGTTAGCCAAATAGTGGCAATGGAGAAGGATGTGAATAGCATTTACACCAAGAAATTCAGCTGTGAAATTTACTTACCTTGGAAAAGTTTCCTCACCAGAAATTTCCTCAACGAATAGCTGGTGAATTTTTAATTACCTTTAAATCTGTAAAAGGAAAAATGAGTTTTGTGGCCATGAAAAATAGAGTATTGGTCATTATTATCAGTCATTGTTTCTGTGAGAATATATTTAGTTTTGATTAAGCAAAATATTCCCACTGAAATTTCTCACCATTAGTATTTTGCTAGTGTGACACACAGCATCTGTTGGCCATACTCTAAACACTTTCCCAGTGGTCTGCAGTGCAAATGATGACTAGGCTCCACAAATGAAGCTGTTCGGGAAAATGACATTAACACTGGACTTACAGGCTTCCCTAGATCAGGACTGAAAGCGGAACATAAACCCCAGAACATTTTCAAAGGGAACTGATGAATGCCCATCTGTTGCCATGAGTCTCTTTCCCCTCCCAGGATGATAAAGCAACATGAAGGACTAACTACTTTTTGTTGTTATTGTTGTGTTTTGTTTTTTGTTTTGTTTTGTGATATTCTGCTGTCCCCTTGGCCAAAAATCTCAAGCCATGTTGTTTAAAGACCTTAGGAACTGCATAACTGGATTTTTTTTCTTTGTTTTCATGGTGGAAATTGTCAGATCCTGACCATCTTGAGCAGTCTGGTAGATAGATATTATCCAAAGATATAAGACATTTATCTCAGTTTTTAGTGTTTTATTATCCTTTATTTTAATTTGGTGGAGTGTGAGGGAAAGAAGGATTGCTACCCACATTCTGATATTTCAAGAGGTCAGCAGCCTGTGTTTCAGAAGAGGCAACGTGTTCATCCACTGCTGTACACAGTAGAAAGATGAGTGTCCAGAGCAGTTGCCTAGAGGTGTACTGTGGTTTAATTGTCAGTCCTCTCACAGTGCATTCTTTTTACATAGTAAACCCTTGGGTCCCACAAGCTAGTTCGGAGCAACCTCCATTTGGTCTCTTCATTTTTTAATCACCTCCTAGAATCTTTTTCCCTGTGCTAGATGGAGGGTTTGTGAACATCGCTGTGGGAGATTTATGGCAGGAATTTGTGCAGGCTGATCAAGTGTAAGAAAGACTCACCATGCTGAATTCTAGGTTGATCTCTTCTCTCCCTCTACTGCTCTGAGAAGGAATAAGCAGATTTTTTTTGTTACCAGATTTGCTAGCCTTCTTGCCAAGTACAGGTGTGTAATTCTAGCCAACAGGGGAATCCAGTTTGTTTGACAGAAACAGATGGTACAGTCCTTTCTTTTTTGGTTTCTTTTTGCCCTAGAAAGACAATAGCAGAACAGTTGAGGAAAACTCTACTTCCAAAAACAAGAGCTGATTCTGGATGAATGAGTGCATGCTTCCCAAGCTCTTACATGGTGGTAACAAGATGTCCTGATTTCCTCTGGTGTGGCATATTAGAAACAAAGACAGTTCCTGCTGGGTTTGCATTTATTCCACTGAACTCATACCCATCAACTACCCCTGGAGTCATAAATATTTGTGGCTTCTGAGCCCACAGTGACCTTTGCATTTGAAGTACAAAACTTCAGGACCAGAGTGCCCCTTCAGAAGATGCCTGCATTCAATTCGGAGGTGTCTCTGAAATCTGCAGCATCTCCCTGGTGGGACTGGGAAAGTCTGTGGAAAAGAGGTGACCCTGAATGTCAGCCTTAGCAATGGTCCTTCTCCTTTTCCCTGAGGACAGTTAGGACAGGGGCACAGACAAATGAGAGTCAAGATTGCTTTTAACCTTCCTACTACCCTCTCTTGACACCTCTTCATCCAGCCTCTGCCTTCTACCAGCTCCCTCTGATACACCTGTACCTCCTGTCCTCGTGACATCTGGTTCTGTAGGGAAACAAAACACAAGTCTTTTCATTGCAAACATTTGCTCACGTTTCTCCACTTCATTTTCACTGTGTTCAAAACAGAGTGATGAACCTCAAACTTGTCTTTCTTGGGTTATGGCTGCCTGTGCTTGAGGCAAGCTCTGGGTTGGTGCAGTGGTATCTGGAATCAAGCTGCAGGGAAACAGCTAAGGTGAGTGTGAGAAGGAGCTGGGTGAAGCCTTACCTGGGCCCTCCCCTGTCACACCTTTTGAGGTCCCAAGTCCCTGTCTGGGCTGTGCTGTGCCATGCCTGTGCCTGTTCCCAGTTCTTCTGTCCCAATCTTCATCTGTTTCGTTCCTGCTGACCTGCTGGGCAATTGCTGGGCTGTCACTGACTCTGCCCTCCACCACACCCCTGCCCTGTGTGTTCTGCCCGTGGTTTACCCTAGTGGAGAGACTGCCCATTTGGCTCCACTCCCAGGGGATTTTTTGTACCCCAGCACAGGACCCTTCTAGAAGCTACTGCTAGCGGGGAATGTCCCTTGGAACACCTGGCCCTGCCATCTTGAAGCTTCCTCCAGTTTCCTAAGAGTTGCTTCACCTCTTTTTGAGGTTGTCTGCAGCAGATGCCTCCATGCCACCCGTTGTGTTTGGCCACCCCCTGGCCATTATCCATGAGCCTTTAACAGTGTCCAGTCTCATGGCAGAGTGCCGTGTAGCTGGGCTGTCCGTTGCCTACAGTGCTGTCTTCTCCACGGTCTCCTGCAGCACTCCAGTGATGGGGCTCTCTTGCCACATTGCTTTGATCCCAAGTATGTGCAGAATTGAGTTTTAAAATTTCTTTCCTCCTCTGAACTCTGGTCACTTGACGTGCTTTTCCCATATTGGTTCAGTTTTGCATATTTGTTAGCTTTTCAAAAATCTTAACATTGACAGTAGCCAACACTTTGGAAAGGCCTGGTGGGGTGGGGGATGTTAACATAGCAGATCATATGAGATTGGTGTGCTTGGAATACATTAAAGGCACTGTGGAGTATTTGCCCTAGAAAATGAACAGCAAGCTGAAGACTGAAGAAGTGATTAAAAAACATAAGGAGGACTTTAACTGTGTTCATTTCAGTGCAAGACAAACCTTGATCCCATGCCGTGGGCGCACAGCTGTGCATTGTAGTCTTCAGAGGTCAAATCCCAGCTTTCCTCCCTCATGCAGTATTTACAGAGAAACAAAGCCGAATGCTTGCTTGTGGCCAACATTAAAGAAAAGCAAAGATCTTGATGCTGGGAGTGCACAGTTGCAGGGCACGTGATGCTCTGTTTTGGCATCAGCCTGACATGAAATACAATGAGGGTGGCTGTGTGCCTCTGTAGGAAAGTGTGTCACTGCTGCGTATGCATGAGGTGACAGTGGGGAGGTCTCATACGACTGACACTGTAGTGCCATGCTACACGACTCTGTGGGGACTGTTCACAAACTAGACCAGGATTAAAGCCAGGCTCTGTAATGCAAAGAGAGAGCTCATGAACCCTTCTCAGGTGCACTTTCTGCAGAGCACAAGGGATGGAATGCTAGGTAGGGTGGGGTGGTATGGACGTGTGCTGCTGTGTCCTGCTGGTTGACATTCCCCTAAGTGTTTTTAAACCACAGTTATTGGATCCTCATGTGGAGGCCTTGTTTTTAGTTAGTCTTCTAAACACAGGGTTAATGAATCAATTATTAAAAACCTACAGCCATTTGCTGATCTCTTTACTCTCTGGCCTTGGAAGAAGAGTGTGTAGAGACATTATTTTGCATCTGATCAATTAAATGTCTTGAAATCAATCTTGTTTAATATATGTACATATATTCCGCAGGGAAAAAAAAAAAACTGGCCTGAAGATTGCTTAAGGTTGCAAGGCAAAGCAGAATGAAAAACATTTGTGTAACTGGTCTTTTTAAATCCAGGATTTTTCCCCTGAAACATTAAGGTGGGGCACCATCAAATCCATGAAACCCAGTTCATTTCGCTTTCCAAGTTCTGTACCAAAACTAAACACACACACACCCCCCACCAAGTCAATTACCTTCTCCTTCAACTTCATTTGCTCTCCATCCTGAACCTGGAGTGAGGTGAGAGTCTGGGAAAAACACAATCAAAAGAGACTTAGAAGTTTTATCCTTCAGCCCAGGTACGGGGCGAGAATCTGGGAAGAGGCTGCATGTTCCCTTCTGATGGTTTTCAACAAACTGTTGCCTTAGAAAGTCTGGCCTGGAACAGAGACTGGACAGAGCTAGAGAAAAATAGATGTTTATTAAAAGGACAAGAGTCTGACCAGGGCTGCACCCTAGGCGGACCCAAAATGGCCATAGAATGGCACCCGAGTCACGAGGTTTTACATTTTTCTAAGTTTTGGTCCGTTTGCATATTGGGGTCTAATTGTCCAATTACAGCTTCAGGTTGTGAGGTCTCATCCTTCTTGTTCCTCCCTTCAGCCCCCCGTTGTTCATGCTTTTGGGCCTGAAAGTTGTCCTTGGTCTCCAATGGGAAAAGATTTGTTTTGTCTACCTACTCTGTGAAGAGAGCTTACTAGCACTTAATATGCAACTTAGAACTACACACTTAGGCAGTACAGAATCTGAAATCATGAAAGCTAAAACTTAAGGCATCAAAAGAACAACCTTTCTGGTCTCTGTGTCTCCTGGGTGTGCAGAAATGTGGTTGCATGGCTCCCTGGTCTGGGAGGAGTGTGTGGGGCAGTAGGCTCAGAGGACTGAAACACATTGCATACAGCATGTTCAGGGAAGCCTAAGGAAAGCCATTTGTGTTTGGTGGTTTTTGTTGCAAGCTCCAGGACAGCTTGAGAGCTTTGTCAGTCTCTTTTCAATGCTGTGTGTTGTCAGCAGAGAAGCCATCTCCTTCTGGCCTACTAGCCTGTGTCTGCCGGATGTTGGGGTGTCCTTAGGCCTCCAGTGGATACTGGCTGTGGGAGTCCTTGGAGTAGGGCTGGATCTGAAGCAGCTTTGAGATGCAGCAGCTGGAGAGACATTGCATCAGTTATTACTGGTTCAGAGTCATCAGGCTTTGAAGGTAATTGTACGTTTTTTCCCTTTTGATGGCAACATTTCTAAATATTTTGCTGTGCACATTTTGGCATTCTGGGTATTTCTTTAGCCTGGGTAGGCCTCAGAAGACTGAGACTGGACTTAATGGATGAGACTGGACTCAGTAAGAGACATTGGTGTGTTGAGAAAGACACTGTGCAAACTGTATGCAAAAACTGTGATGGAACCAAGAGTCCTGGCAAGTCACAGGCTTGCTATAGATTTGTTATCCCCAGAATCACGTGTGCCTTTAGTAACTACACCACAAAACTCTCACTTTGCATAAATTAAACTTTCTTTGGAATGTAAATTATTAATGCACTAAAATGTGCTGCTGACAGTTGTTTGCATTTGAAGCTATTACTCCCTGTTCCTGATTTATACATTTGGTTGTTTACCATTTTCCCAGAGTCAGCAAAAATACATCCTTTCTCTGCATGCCATGTGTTTTGTACAAAGACCACAGAAACCCAAGATGATTAATTCTGAGGGTGAGAACAGTACACACAAAAACCCAGTAATAATGGAATTAGATTTAGACTCTGGGACCTTTTATTGCCCCAAAAAACTTAATCTTAGAATTAAAGAAAAATTTTTCTCCTCTCTGAGAGGTCAGAATTGGGCTATCTGATCTGATCACTAAAATCAAAGCCCACAGTCAAAATGTGACCATGAAGCCAGGCAGTAGGCAGCGGCCACAGGGACATCTGGACTGTCACTGTAGTTTTTGAGTGACTCAGAGGGTCGTGTGATAGAGAGACTGCACTTTTAAAGAATCACAGAACCAATAAGTTGAGAAAGATCTCTGAGTTCATTAAGTCCGACCTATGAACACCACCCTGTCGACCACACCATGGCACCAAGTGCCATGTCCAGTTTTTCCTTAAACACCTTCAGGGATGATGACTCCACCACCTCCCTGGGCAGCCCAGTCTAAAGTCTATTCATCCTTCCTGTGAAGAAATTCATCCTAATCTCCAAACTGAACCTCTTCTTGAGAATAATGCATCTTGAGGCTGTCTTCAAACCTTAGTTTGGTTGAACAGTCTTGCTCCAGTTTCAAATTAATCTCTTCCACAGCGAATCTGGTCCCAGACCCTTGAGGCATTGAGGCATGGGGAACAGGTGTACAAGACAGCTTTGCTGGGACCATTGTCACTGAAGGAGGGTTCCTCTCCATTCTCAGTAATGCTTCTTGGTTGCTGGGCTCCTCTCTTTCAAAGTAGGAAGCAAAGGCTTGAAATACCACCTGGGGCAGCCAGAACAGGGCCAAAGAAAAGTGAGTCTCTGTCCCATTCCTGTGGAACATTTTAATTGATAGCCCCCACTCCTGGCCCCTCCTCAGCCTCCTGTGGAAGACCAATGTGTCCAACAGAGCACTACTTGTGGATAGGAAATGCCATCATATAGATGACCTAAATGTAATTTTAGGGTGTGAAAGAAGCAAATAGATGCAAGCATTTGAGAACAAAACCTTATATTTTTGAGGCTTGCCCAGAGATCATGGAAAATTATGTCTACAAGATTTGCTATTATTATTGGGTTTTTAAGAATCCTTTTTTTAAGAGAATGATTGGACTTTTCCTGCTGCTGTAGGAAGAACTCTCAAAACTCTCAGGCATGGTGGGAATTGCTGCTAGTCCATCTATCCCCGCACTGAGCGGGAGACGGTGTACACACTATCCCCGCCTCTGGACATAGTGTTACTTTGTTCACACAGATACAAAACTCAGTTTTGCTGTTGTGACCTGGGTTATGTCATCTGCTCTAGGGTTGCTAATCAAAGCTGATTAAAGCTTCATCCAAAAGCAAATTTGTCCAATAACCTGGTGATGAATAACCAACCATAGAGGAAACGTGAGTCACTGGATTCTCTTTATGCTTCTAGGGCATTGCAAAGGGGCTTATACCAAGTATAATGTAATGTAATCCTACTCAGGAGTTGCTGTACGTCATCAGAATAGTATAAATGTAAATCCATGGTAAAGGCGTAACACTTGAAACATCAGCCGACAGTGTGGGAGCTGGTGAGAGCTCCAGGACACAGAACACTCTAGATAATGCAAATGCTGAGTGGCATTGTGGGATGGTGGTGACTACAGAGCTACTGAGTTTTATTAGGTGGAGTTACTGGGATGTATCTATGACCACATGCTGCAGCAGTTCCAGCGTCCCCTTTCCCACCTATCCAAAAGGCATGCCTCCAACCTGACACTAGGAATCTAGAGCAAAAAATTAGTTTTCTGGGCCAGAAACCAACTCAGGAGGTGCTGGTGAGCACTACAGGAGCAGCAGCAGCAGCAGTGATTTGGGTGCTATAGAAAGCTGCAAAACTATAGAAATGTTTCTACATGTGGAGAATCAGATACAGCTCTCTTAAGCCAGACTAAGGTGTGTGTGTGTGTGACTCCTTGTCACTTCAGCCTTCTAGGCTGTATTTTGCCATTGAAGTACATTCCAGCATTAAGGGAGAGCAGCCAGGGGCTGTACTGTGCCTGCTCTGTACCCTTTCACAAGCTGCTATTTGAAAGTACTCCTACCTGTACTCTGGGAAAAAGCCATCAGAGAGATGTTTCTCTTTTCTATGGAAGTGCTCAGCTTCCTGATAGCTTTTTCTCTGCCCATGACCAAATGTACTGCTAAGATGCCAGAGGATATTATCCTTGTCAGCATTTCTTTCCAAGCTCTTTGCAGACTCAGATAGCTGTCCTGCTGGAGTATCCTTTGCTGGGGAGGTGTTTTGAAAAGAGGGTAATTCAACACCTGGAATTATCTGAATACTTTGCTACTTTAAAAGTCTAGTTTAGAGGAGCTGACTTTTTCCGTAAGGGGACCAAACATTATATTTCACCTGCAGATGTGTCCCCTGATATAGCCTGCTGATCTCAGAGGAAGCCCTGAGATATGCCCTGACATGGGCTGGATGGCAACAGTGATGCATGAAGGATATCCGGGATGGATGGGTGGAGATTGCCTAATCTGGGGAGATGGGGGGTCTGTCCTTTGGTCTACCACAGGTACCAGGGACAACTGTGGGTACCCAAAATGCTGTGCATCAACCTCCTAATGTCCCAGACAGCAGCAGGACTGACCGTAAAGTTGTCCCAGACATGCAGTGTCGAATTGGAAAAGATAACCTTGAGAGGTGATGGGGCTGACTCAGCCCTGCGGATGCATTTCACGGTCAATACATCCTGTGTCAATTAGCCTGAATTCACATCCATGATCCCTCAGCCAACCGCATCCTCAGAATCAATATCAATATTTAACAGCACCCATCCCCCGCTGCCCCCGCCCCGCCTTCCCCCGGCTACCCGAGCAGCAAAAAATATCCCGGCAAATCCCCGCGGGTGAGGAGCGTGCCCACCCGTGCTGCTGTCGCGGGGCGCCTGCGCTGCCGGTGTAGGTGTCCTGCGGGGCCACCAGGTGCCACTGCAGGGCAGGCACTGTCCCTCTGCAGGGCACCGCTGTCCTGCTGCTGCCATGTGCCCCGCGATGCTTCCTCTTGCTGCTGTTGGCCACTTCGGTAGCTCCCACTCTTCCCGAAGAGAGACATCTCTCTTAAAGCAATATATGACCTCGGCATCTTACTTACCTGTAAAGAGAGAGGAACCAGCCCTTGCTTGCGTGGTATCTCAGCTGAGATCTTGGGCAGGAAAATTAGAATACATGGTCCTTCACATGAGAACCATCTTCTGGGGTAGTCAGTTGTGGTTCCTGCCCTGTCAGCCCCGGGAATCCTTCATGATTGCTTGCGTAACAGACAAGTGTTCTCTAGTATGCTTTGAAAGAGGTACTCAAAGCAGTGTTTATTTTCCCAGGACATGTAGTCATGGGAATGGTGTGCCTAATACTTGTGAAGACAAGAAGTGAGTTGGCTGTTCAGATTTCTAGAAGAAGGAAGCTCAAACACATTGTGAGCACGAGTGAGTAGCTTTTAGTATGCTGCATTTATGGACTGTTGTCGCTTCACAATCCTCTTTGTACAACAAAGGCAAAAACTGCTCTTGTGGTAGATTCAAGAATGCATGAATTGTTAGCTCATAAACCATTTCATGGTTTATTTACAAATTCACACCAAACTGTGTTAATATTATTTCAAAAGACAGATGTGAAAAATGTTACTGTTGCACAACAACACTCCTGTAACTGACCATAGTCATGAGAAGACTTCTATGGCATGAGCCTTCCATTGATGTGGATGCCTCTGGCACAACACCGTGAGACCTAACACCAAACTTTAGACTGGGTTCAGAAGACAGTTCCCCCTTCAGGACAGATTTGTGGAGAGATACTGATGCTCTTTCTACTCTGTACAATGAAGTGTAATCTGCTTTTGTGATCACCTGATGCTGCTATATCACTTGGATCCAGGACAGTACTCTGTGACTCTATAAATAGCCCATAAGACTCTTAGGCTGTGCCAGGAAGCTTTCTGAGGGTATGTGACATAGGCAGTCACAGACAAATCCTGTCTGTGATGTACACCTACTCTGCATTGCCTGACACAACAGAGGACTGAGTTCAACAGCACTTGTGGCAAAATCCTATGAATGTGGCCCTCCCCTTACCATCCTGAAAAGCATTATGCTCCAAGAGGTAGCAACTAATGGAAATATTCCCTTTCAGTCCACTGCAGGTTCTTTGGGAAGCAAGCATGATAAGCAAGCTGCAAAATGACAATATCAGTGACAGCCATGAAGCACAAAAGGAGGAAAATAAAAACATTAAATCCGTACAACACAGTAATACATCCCATTGTGAGAGGCCATATTTCCAAATATCTGGGCTCACTTTGGAGCAGTAGTTATCTGCAGTTTATTGACGATTTTAATAATACCCCATCAGTAGTTTTACTTAAGAATACTAAATTAATATCAATCTGTACATAATAATACGGATTACTTACACAAATTAAGAAAATGGGTAAGTGCTGATTTGTAACCATTTAATGTTGTGTGACTTCTCACAAGTAGAACCTGCAGGTCATTATTAATGTTCTCATATTCAGATTAGTATTCTACCCAGGATCAAACTGAAAAGTGACTGACCCTTATTCAGCATTTTGAACTTTAATTTGCAGTTAAAGTACTACCTACAGCAGCAGATAGGATTATGCCATTAAATCAATAAGTTCTGGCCCATCTTCCCTGACATCTGCAGGGAGTTCTGGTTTTGCATTTTGTCCTGGTTGGTGACAAAACTGTTGGCTTCGCCTTCCCACAATCAATTCAGTCATTGAGTCTGGGAGTTGCTTGTCTGCCATAGTCACCTGCACAGTTCTCACTGGCAATCACCCTTCTGCCCCACCACTGTGTGTCTGCTGCCATGTGTGTGATGAAGAAGCCTCCTATGTACCAGGAATTCTTCATATGGTTTTTCTTAGTTGTTACCTAAAAGCAGTAAAACCCCAGTATAATAGACCCTTGGCAAATAAAAGAAAATATCAGAAGCTGTGGGATAAAACACAACTAACAAATGTACCATTAGAGATTACTAAAGGAAAAAGTGTTTTAGTAAAAAATTTGCCGTTTTCCTCCTCATTTGGTTTCTGACAGATATATATAAAATCATTCAAAAGAATTACCTAAGATGACTGAAGCACACTTTACAGTGTTTATGAACATCTTCTGAGGGGAGCACTGTACTCAAATAAACAGGGTTACAGAGGGGAAGGGCTTCCTGCAATCTCCCCTCAAGGCCCAGGGTAATATTGCATTAAGATAAATTCCTGTAGGTTTGGCAACATGCCTGGAGACGCAGGCAGTGTGTGGGCATGGCAGTGCCTCTGCAGCCATTCCCACTTTCATGCAGAGGCAGGTTTTGTTGCTGCCATGCAGCTGGGCCTGGGTCCCCAGAGAAGCAGATGGTATTGTGCTGTAAGATGAATTTCTGTGCCCAGGTGTTGTGGTGCTCAAAATCGCGCAGATAGGGTCAAGACATGCTTGACTGCTGGAGTGGCTATTGAAGAAAGCAAGTCTGCTTTCTCTCTAGCTGACAAGGAACTGACAGCCTTTGCTCAAACCAAGGGTGTGCTAAGTGGTGATGACATGAGCTGAGAGTTAGTTGTTCTCTCCTACTACACAGGGGACCTCCTGGGTAACTCTGGAAGGAACGATGCTGCACAGGGAATCTTCTGCCACAAGTCTATTTGGATGGTCTATCTATCTATATTGGGTCTTGTTTGGTCTGAGCATCATGAAACAGAAAAGCAGGGCTGAGAGGAAAGAAGTTTTGCATGGACACAGGTCCTAAAAGAAAACCAGGGGAAATATGATCTTCATCTGCGTTTGCTTGATAAACATCTTTACCACTGGGCAATGCTCTGGGCAATCTCTATTCTGCTTGACATGATTTTAACTGCAGGTGGCACTCTTTATGTCAAAGAAGCTATGAATCTGTGATAATGACGAACGAATAGAAGGAAGTGTAATTAAATGGAAAACAGGGGGATGGGAAAGCAGGATTAAACTTTCCACCCTGCCCCCCCTTCATCAAGGAGACCTATGTTGACTAATAGCTGAGCCTTTCTGATGGAGAACTTAGATGTGTCAGTTTAACAAGGAGAGGCCTGCTAAGAGGGGAAATTAATTTAGCATGAAGATTTAAAGCCTCATGTTTAATCATGATTTAAATCAAAAAGCAGAGAGCTTGAGTTTAAATTATTGCTTACATTTTGCTGTGTAGGCTTTCATTTTTTTTTTCTCAAAGAAAGTCTGATCCTCATTTGCAGATAAAATCCAGCATATCTTTTGGCTTAGCTAGGGATACACTCAGGACCCACAGCTATTCTTCATTCATTTGCAAGGTTTAACATGTTTATTCAGATTAAAAATTTTTACTTTCTTTATGATTCTGGAGGCTGATGAAGACCCATTTGCTTTTCCTAGGTAGTTGTTCTTGTGAGCTTGATTAAACTTCTGGAAGAGAACTAGGACTTAGTTAGCATCCAAACAGCATTTTAGCTGAGGTTTTGTATGTGTGAAGAATAGTACCTAATTTCTTCTTTTTATTTTCATATTTTCATAAAGTGAATAATGCAAAAGGGAAGGTTTATCAAAACATGTCCAACACTTAAAACTAAGTGATTTATTAAACAAAAGTAATATGATCCTTAGCCAGTTACTTGAATTTAGTTCCTGGTCAGAATGACCTTCAAGATTTTAACAGTAATAAATCTCATTTTACGTCTTGTTTACATTCATAGATTAGAAGAGGAAAATTAAACTTTTCTGCCCTTCCTTTTGCCTTCCAGTTCTCAGCTCTGAACAGACAAATAAGTGATCCCAAATGATGAAAATGTTGTCTCTGTGCTTTTGGAAGTGACTGCTCTCCCAAACTCACTTCACCTTTTCAAAACACCCCCTTCCCCGTGCATAGTTAAGGATTTACACTGGCTCAGGGCTCCCTTTTCTCTTCAAACATCAGCTCTAGTTTTTTAAACTAGACTAATTTGATTTGATATAAAGAGAAATTACTCTTATTTTCATGTACATAAACGAGAAAAAAGGTAAGTCAGTATATTTTCTACTTTCTGGTAAAGAGAAGGAAGGACTGGTGTTTCCTGCAACTGAGCTCTCCCAGGGAGGCGGATATGTTTTTCCTTCAAGCCCTTGTGTGACCTGAGTGATAACCAGCTGCTGCCCTCGTGGCAGAAGGGAAGCAGCCTGAGGTGGTGACGGTGGCATGTAATGTGGAGGCAGCTTGGCCATTAGGAGCCCTCTGTGCTGTCACCCCTGACGGTACTGGACATGCTTCAGGTGAAGCAGTCCCCATAAAAGGCAAAGCTAATATACTCCAAGTCATCAAAATGCCCTGACTGTGTGTGTGCTGGACTTGAGAACTGCTGTAGGGCTGGTGATTTCCACAGCAGACAGTCACAGTAGTACGGCAAGGACAGTGGCCATGGCCCTCTGAAGCCTAGGCATTCATTGTACTGCCCACAAGTAACATGCCTCCCTGTGCTTTTCTGGCAGAGATCACACCTTCCTGTCCCAAACCTTAATGAAAATCTGAAACCTTAATATGAAATGGGAAGTGGTGCTGACTGCCTACCATGATCTGTTTCTGGGCTGATGGATGAGGAGTTCATAATCCACCTCAGTACTGCCGCAAGATGTGAGCCAATGTCTCAGCTCCTGGAGTCACAAGGTAGGAGTAGAACACCAGGTTTTCTTTTGTTTATTTTTCTTTTTAAGTTAAAGTTTCAAGAACATCCGCTTGGAGAGGAAACCTGACCTCCCCTGTGGTATGGTCTCTCCTTCTCCCAGGCAGAGAAAACACACGCACTGCATTTTGAGAAAAGCAATGAGTTATTTTCAGCAGCCGAGGCTGACAAAAGCAATTTCTCCGCATCCTTTAACAGAAACATGTAGCTTAACTTCAGCTGAAGGTCATGTGTAGAACATATAGGAACCTTGTCACCAGTACTTCACTACAGCAGCAATAACAGCTTTTAAATTTTAGTGGTCATATTAAAGGAATATCAGACAAACAGAAAATGTTTATCTGGTGCCCAATAACCTAACTTTTCCCCTTTAAAATTTTGGATTATGAAACATGAGTTTATCAAAAGGAAGAAAGAGAAAGAATCATAGAATGACTTGGGTTGGAATTAACCTTAAAGGTAATCTAGTTCCATCCCACCTGTTATGAGCACGGATACTTTTCACTCAACCAGGTTGCTCAGAGCCCCAGCCAATGTGGCCTTGAGACACTTCCAGGATGAGACATCTGCAACCTCTGTGGGCAAACGGTTTCAGTGTGTCACCACTCTTAAGGAGTCTTCTTTCCAGTCTCTAAATGTACTCTCTTTCAGTTTAAAGCCATTCCCCATTGTCCTGTCACAACATGCCCTTGTAAAAAGTCTCTCCCCATCTTTCTTATAGGGTCCCTTCTCTCCACCTTTCCTCACAACAGAGATGCTCCACGTAATCACTTTTGTGGCCTTCTCCGGACTCACTCCCACAGTTCCATGTTGTTCTCCATGCTGAGACCCCAGGGCTGGATGCAGGGTTCCAGCTGGGGTCTCACCAGAGCAGAGCAGAGGGGCAGAATCCCCTCCCTGCCCTGCTGCCCACACTGCTTTGGATGCAGCCCAGGACATGTTTGGCTTTCTGGGCTGTGAGTGCCCACAGCAGGGTCATGTCCAGCCTCTCATCCACCAGCTCTCCCAAGTCCTTCTTGCAGGGCTGCTCTCCATCCCTTTATCCCTGAGCCTGTGTTGATGCAGGGGGTTGATGGATAATAGGCCAAGTGCAGCACCTTGCACTTGTTAAAAATCATGAGAATCCCATGAGTCCCCTTTTCTGTGTTGTCCAGGTCTCTCTATATGGCATCCCATCGTTCAGGTGTGTCAACCACAGCACTCATCTTGGTGTCATCTGCAAATTTGCTTAGTGTGCACTCAATCCCTTCCTCTGTGTCATTAATGAAGATATTAAATAGCACTGGTCCCCATATTTACCTCTAGGGCCCACTTGTCATCAATGTCCATTAGGACACTGAACCATTGACCACTTTCCTCTGGATGTGACCATCCAACCAATTTCTCGTCCACTGAACAGTCCATGCATCAAATCTATCTCTCTGCTATTTAGAGTTCTGGGGGATGGTGTCAAAGGCTTTAGGGAAGTTCAGATAAATGACATCTCAACCCTTCCCTTGTCCACTAACATGGTCACTCCATCATTCAAGGCCACTGGGTTGGTGAGGCAGGACTTGCCCTTGGTGAAGCTGTGCTGGCTGTCTTGAATCACCTCCCTGTTCTCCGTGTGCCTTAGCAGAGCTTCTAGGAGGATCTGTATCGTGATATTCCCAGGCTCAAGGTGAGGCTGGGAGGTCCCTGGTTGCCAGGGTTTTCCCTTCTACCCCTTTAAAAGATGGGTACAATGTTTTTGCTTTTCCAGTCAGCTGGGACTTCCCCTGACTGCCATGA
Organism: Nicator chloris; assembly: GCA_013400495.1. Taxonomy (NCBI): domain Eukaryota; kingdom Metazoa; phylum Chordata; class Aves; order Passeriformes; family Pycnonotidae; genus Nicator; species Nicator chloris. The sequence continues at coordinate 59,466 of WAAE01024132.1, forward strand.
GCTTACAAATACCATTGAGAGTGGCTTGGCAAGCACATCAGCCAATTCCCTCAGGACTCTGGGATGCACCTCATTGGGTACCACAGACTTCAGGTGGTACATTCAGGTTCCTCTGGTGGTCATAAGCTTGATCTTTACATACAGTGGGAAGCACTTCCCCAGTTCCCTTCTTGCAGGTCATCCTCTCAGGAAGTGTGGGAAGAGAGGCTGCCATTGAAGACTGAGCCAAATGTTACTGAGTACCTCAGCCTTCTTTTCATCCCTTATTACCAGTTTTCCAGCATTGTTTATCAGGGAGGGTACACCTACTTTAACCTTCCTTTTCTGGTGAATATACATGTAGCAGCCTTTCCGTTATTTTTTGCATCTCATGCCAGGTTCAGTTCCCGCTTTGCCTTGGCCTTCCTCACCTCATCCCTATACAACCAAACGTCATCTCTACACTTCTCTAAGGTTACCTGTTCTTGTGGCTGTTGTCTATATACTGTCTTCTTTCCCTTTAGTTTAATCAGCTGTTCTCTCCCATCCCAGCTGCCTTGCTGGATTTCTTGCCCCTCCTCATACTCTGTGGAAGGTGTTTTTAAAGATGTGCTGTCTCTGTTCTGCTCTCTTGTTCCTGGGAGGGGCAGTCTCCCTGGTGATCCTATTGACTGTATCCTTGAAGAGTTGGAAGTTTGCTTTCCTGAAGTTCAAGGGCATAACTTTTTTCCTCACTTCACCCATACTCCTCAGGACTGCAAACTCCACTTTGATCTGGCAGCCTGTAATAGTCACCAGCCATAAGGTTCTCTTTGTTTATTCGGTCTCTGATCCTCACAGATCAACTTTCGACCTGCTCATGGCTGTTCTTCAGAGACAGCTCTTCACACTCAATCCATCCCTTGGTGTAGACAGGAATCCCTCCACCTCTCCTTCCTTTCCTATCTCTTCTGAGCAGTCTGTAGCCATTGATAGTTGCAATCCAGTCAAGGGATTCATACCAAGTTTCAGTGATGGCTACAAGGTCATAACTTTCCAGCACCAACTTTGCAGTTGGTGGCTTCCAGTTCTTCCTGGTTGTTGCTCAGAGCTGTGTACATTGGTGTAGAGGCACTTCATCAGGGTTGTCAGCCATGTCACCTTCCTAGAGGAACAGCTTTCAATTCCTTTGAAATATTTCTTTGGTATTTCTCTGTTGGCTTCTCTTACCTCAGGGGTCCCTGGCTTGTCTCTGTAAGATTGCAAGTGTGCTCTTGTGTGTCTCACACTTTAGAATCACTGGCAGACCTCTCTCACTAGCACCCTGTCCCTCTAACCTTTGCATCTCATCCCACAGCTTGCCAGGGACAAATCAGCCCTACTAGTTCCTTGAGCAAAGACTCCTCACTGAGAAAGTGTAGGGGGTGAGTCCTGTCTGATGCCATCATGCCTATTGCTGCATAGGCCTTTGATTGTCAAAACCACCAAAATTTTAGCAGTAACACCAGCCGCAGAGCCCTGTATTAATAGACTCAGCCAATGCTGCTGCCTTTGACTGTAAGTATAGAGGAGAATATAAACTGTGTCTCAGATTTCCTTACTCAGTGTCCCAAAGATCTTTTTGATTGTCCTCAAACTCTATGTTGCCACTTCATTGGCCCCAATGAGGAAGATCAGTATTGAGTAGTTGTCACGGGACAAGTGTGAGCTTCAAACAAGCCTTGCATTAGCCTCAGATTTTGGCAGCAGTTTAAATGTAAGAAATTACTCTTGCCCACAAGTTTTAAGACTAACAGATCATATCTATTTAAAAAATGAATTATTTATTACATAGACAAGAGATAACAGATGGAAGAACTTAATCAGACTTACTTACAACACAATACAAAACTAAAAAGAACTACAAGGGGATTACAGCATAACATAAAATGGTGCACTATATCAAGGTACCTATATTAAAGCCAGCAAAAGAAATAGTATTGATTAGGAGTCAAATGTAACTTACCACTGTAATGACAATAATGTATACAGATTCCTTTCACTTAAACCCCTGGGGAGTAACTGGGAAGTAAGCATCCCTACTCACGGGAGAAACTCCACACATTTTCAGGGAAGTGTGTAGAAAATTTCTGCTTTGTGAAAATTTGGTGTCGCTTTTATAATCGTAAAGGGAGGTGTGTATTAGTTGGAAATCCAGCTTGTCTTTCCAAATCTCACTTTAGCAGTGGGATGTTTATTGGCAGCTGGGAGATGCCAGACCAGTGTTATCCCCATGGCACCAAAATAACTCACTACAAGACAGCTTGTCCTGTTTGAGTTATCTGACTGGTAAACAAACAACAGATAAGCTCTTGTGGGAGGTGAGATGCCCTGCTCCAGTAGTAGTCTGGGGGCCTCACCAGGCTAGGAAGTTTCCTGCTGATGTCCTTAACCCAGGGCCCAGAGAGTCATCAGATACTCTCTAGGGGTTGGCCCAGTCTGCATGCTGGATCCTCTCTTCCCTGTGGGAGGGAATCACCTACAGCTATAACTCGTGTTTTATTCCTCTTGGAAGTTGTTGTAATATGAGAATGTACACATTTCTAATTGTGATGACACCTCTGGTGTTACCAGGCTTTCATCCTCTTCATCCTTTGGCTGGTCTTCCATGTACAAAGGCTCATAATTTTTGTGCGGGCGCATCTCACTGGGGGAGTGAGGAAGGCGAAGAAGAACGATTTTGCTTGCACCCCAAGCATGGGCTATGTTCCATTTGCTCCTCTCTTTACAACTGCTACCTCCTTGCTGGGAGATGTACATAGGATTCCCTTGGTGTTGCATTATTTCTGGTGGCTGGCCCTGTCTCATGGAGGCCAGAGCTTGGTTCCACGAGTCTATCGCCCTTTCTGGTGCTCTAATACTCCTTAAGCTTTCTACTTCATCCTGCATCTCTGCCACCAGGCTAAGCAGGTTATCTACCTGATCACATCTGACGCAACTGCTATCNACATAGACAAGAGATAACAGATGGAAGAACTTAATCAGACTTACTTACAACACAATACAAAACTAAAAAGAACTACAAGGGGATTACAGCATAACATAAAATGGTGCACTATATCAAGGTACCTATATTAAAGCCAGCAAAAGAAATAGTATTGATTAGGAGTCAAATGTAACTTACCACTGTAATGACAATAATGTATACAGATTCCTTTCACTTAAACCCCTGGGGAGTAACTGGGAAGTAAGCATCCCTACTCACGGGAGAAACTCCACACATTTTCAGGGAAGTGTGTAGAAAATTTCTGCTTTGTGAAAATTTGGTGTCGCTTTTATAATCGTAAAGGGAGGTGTGTATTAGTTGGAAATCCAGCTTGTCTTTCCAAATCTCACTTTAGCAGTGGGATGTTTATTGGCAGCTGGGAGATGCCAGACCAGTGTTATCCCCATGGCACCAAAATAACTCACTACAAGACAGCTTGTCCTGTTTGAGTTATCTGACTGGTAAACAAACAACAGATAAGCTCTTGTGGGAGGTGAGATGCCCTGCTCCAGTAGTAGTCTGGGGGCCTCACCAGGCTAGGAAGTTTCCTGCTGATGTCCTTAACCCAGGGCCCAGAGAGTCATCAGATACTCTCTAGGGGTTGGCCCAGTCTGCATGCTGGATCCTCTCTTCCCTGTGGGAGGGAATCACCTACAGCTATAACTCGTGTTTTATTCCTCTTGGAAGTTGTTGTAATATGAGAATGTACACATTTCTAATTGTGATGACACCTCTGGTGTTACCAGGCTTTCATCCTCTTCATCCTTTGGCTGGTCTTCCATGTACAAAGGCTCATAATTTTTGTGCGGGCGCATCTCACTGGGGGAGTGAGGAAGGCGAAGAAGAACGATTTTGCTTGCACCCCAAGCATGGGCTATGTTCCATTTGCTCCTCTCTTTACAACTGCTACCTCCTTGCTGGGAGATGTACATAGGATTCCCTTGGTGTTGCATTATTTCTGGTGGCTGGCCCTGTCTCATGGAGGCCAGAGCTTGGTTCCACGAGTCTATCGCCCTTTCTGGTGCTCTAATACTCCTTAAGCTTTCTACTTCATCCTGCATCTCTGCCACCAGGCTAAGCAGGTTATCTACCTGATCACATCTGACGCAACTGCTATCTCTGCTACAATCCAGTGGAAAGGTTAGGCATTCTCTATAGCCTGATACCTGGACAGCTGTGTGTTTTTTAGAGAGCTCTGTGTGGGTCACTGCTTCCTTTTCACTAGCATAGATGAGTGGACAACCTTACTGAGGTCCTCCCAAGAGAGCAGTGGAGACTATCTGGAGCTCTTGACACCTTACAGTAATTGAGTAAACTGCTGCAAATCAGGTACTGTAGAGACCAATCATTCCTTTTCCAGGTTGTATGGACATGTTTTCAGCAAAACCAATAACTTCTTTCTCAACAGTAACACCTTAGGACTTGCAAGTAGATGCTGCTGTTCTTTCTAGCTGATTTGCGCTTGTCTAGCTGTTCCTTTTAGGAGCTCCACCTCTCCTCTACTTCTCTGATGACTTCAAGCTTGTAGCTCTGTAACTCCATAGTCAGTGTTGGGTCAGCTTGTGCCTTTTGCAAGACTGTGTAGAACCACAGGCAACCCTTCTCCATGTACAAGAGTCAGCAGCTACTTAGCATGAAAACCTGGCTTAAATTTAGTAAAAGAAAAGGACTAAGTAAGCTTTCCATCAACAAACCAGAAAAAAAAACAAATCAGAGAAATAAAGAAAAGCAACCCAGCTTTAGACTATATTAAGCAGAAAGGTCTCTACTCCTTTCCTGTGCCAATACCTTACAAAGTCAGAGGATAAAGCAGATCAGGTACATCAGCAGATCAGAAATATTGATGCAGTTCCCTTGCTCTCCTGGGAGTAGTCTTTTTCGCTGTTTATCCATGGTTGCCCCTTCTTCTGCCAGCTCTACTGTGTCCCTACAGCACTAACCTGCTGAATGACTTTTCCTCCATAACCCCTGGGGTTCCTTAGCTACACTGCAGCATGTGCAGTTCAGCCATCTTTCTGGAGATGCAATTTCCTCCTGTAGCTTATTGTGAGAGTATAAGGAAGAACTCACAGAAATAAGCACAAGTGACAGGCTTGATATTTAGGTGTGTTTTTTTAAAAACTATCTCAACTCAGTCTCCATATTTTTCAAGAGCCTTGAGGGTCCTGCCAGCACCCTATGTTCTTTAAAACAGAGCTAGACCCTGCTCCACTGTCTGACCCCATTCAGATCACAGTGTTCTCCTAAGGCTTGTTAGAAATCTCATTAAAGTGATCCATGATGTTAAGAGCTATGGAGCTAAAGAGGCCAGTAGTAATTTTTCTGGGAGCCTTCACATAGTGTAAAAATCTTAAAGTGCCCTTCAAGCTGCTGTCATGAAGATGCCAGACACCACATCTTACCGCATGCTTGAAGAAATCTGCTTGGACATGCAAAGCACTGAATGGAAAGATTATCTTTGAGGCTAGAACTCCATTGCAACGGTCAGATCAAGAATAATCAGGAGGTTCCTGGGTACCTGGGCCATCACTAACACCCCTTGATCATAAGGCAGACCCCTTTGCAGCACTGCAGTCGGCCTCACCTGTGAAGCATAGTTTATCTAGTTTACGTCTGTCTTGGGAGGTGAACTTTACTACTTCAGTGCTAAAACTGGAGAGTGGAGGTTGTGTCCTCTCTGTTAGCACTGTCTGAAATCCTGTCTTGTGTGAGGCTGAGAAGCCAGCAGAGAAATTCAGATGCTCAAATTCTGGTAGGTGATGTTATAAGAAGTCGATGGTAAGAGTCCAGGACACCTTTCTGGAGAAGAAGAACCCATGCAGAAAGGATTGGCTGTCGCACATGATAATGGAACTTTTCTACTGGCACAGGAAATGAGAAAAGTTGTAGAGAATTACATAATCTCTGAGCTGGGAGCAAGCACTTTGTTCAGACTGGTGTGGCCTGCAAGGAGGATTTGACTAAGACTTGGTGTGTCTAAACATCAGTAGAGAAACAGAGAGCACCATCACACTGAAAAATAGACCACCTTCAATTCCAGCTGCTTGGTGTGTGCCAGCAGACAGATCAAGGGCAAATTTTACCAATGCCGTCTGCATCAATGCCAGCAGCCTGAAAAGTGTTTGGCTCCATGGTTAATAATATATTAACAAGTTCCTATGACCAGATGGCATTCACTGGAGAACTGAGTGGGAGCTCGGATGTGAACCCACTGATCTGCTGCCTGAGGTGCCTGAACTGTCATTGCAAACAGCAAGGGTGTCAGGTGGCTGCTGGAACTACCAAACAATAAGTGACTTACACTCCTGAGAAGATGATAAAAGTCTATGGTGAAGAGTAAAATCACAGGGCAAATGGATAAACACAGTGTATTGAGAAAAAGGCATAGTTTTGTAAAGCTGTGTACTGCCCCATTTGCCTGATGGGTCTTCCTGGAAGGTCCTCCAGAAAAAAGTGCTGGCACCAGTTTATTCAGCATGTTCATCAAAATGCTGGAAAATATGTGAATGAGAAAATTTAATGCATTTTGAGCAGAGAATGTAGGTCTTGTCTCTTGTCTCCAAGAAAGCATGTTAGATACAGAGAATGGAAAGAAAAGAGCAATTATAATGTCTATGGAGATGAAAAAGTTGCTTTCAAAGGACACAAAAAAGGTAGGAGATATTAGTCTGGAACTGAACTGAAGGATAGGAGACAGGCACATGCAAATCAGTTAAGAGCAGCACAAGCTTAAAGAGGAGCCATAGCTCATCAAATCCTGCAACATTGGATCCAAGGGGGTGGTTTAAAACAGAGAAGAAAGAAACTGCTTCTATACAGAGGGGTGTACAGAGGGGAAGGGAGTTTTCAGAACTTGCTGGCATAGGCGATTGTGACAGCAGACTGTCTCACAAAGAACTGGAGAAACTCATGTAAGGGAATGGGCTTGTGCCTTTTGCTGATGCAGCATTTCCTGCTGCCACAGCTGGAGACATGGGGTTAGCAAAAAAACCTACTGTGCAGCAGCAGTAGTGTATTTTTTTTCTCTCTTGACTATGTCTGTTCACTCCTGATCCCACATATTTTCTCCAACAGCTCACTTCTCCTTTCAGAGGCTCCTTCGAGGAGCTGTGTGAGGGACAGTGTCAGATGGGATGGAGAGAGACACCTATATTGGACAGGATCCTATCTCCTAGCTGGATGAGGTGTCTCCCATGTAGCTCTGTAGCTTTTCCAGCCCCGCAGTGCACTGCAGACATAGTTGGATGTGATGTGGGTGTCCCAAAGCACGTGCACCATGCAGTGCTGGAACAAGGCCTGCAGGGCAGGGTGCGTGGGCACGTGTCGGCTGGTCCCACTCATCCCCTGGGACAAAGCAGGCCCACTTCACTCTGCGACCTTTCCTGACCAAATTGCTTTCATTACGGGGCTAAGAGCTGACCCAAAAAGAGGGTCAAGTTATTAAAAATAAAAAAGTAAGGGAGAATGAAACAAAACAGAGGAGGAAAGAAAGCACTGGTCTCAAATGTTTGAGATGTCAGCCTCATAAATTCAGCATCAGCTTCCTTTGGTCCTCAAACCAAGTCAGCTCTAATGCTATTTGCAGATATAGATTGGTGTCTTTTTCATTACTGTTATCACATGATGCATTTGTGGTGCAGCTTCAGAGCCCTTTCTGCCCTGGTAAGTGGATTATGCATCCTGGTGCCAGCACCACTTGAGCTATACTTTTAATACTAAAAATAAAAAAGAAATAATAAAATACCTTCCAGGCTTTTAGATTTTCTTCTTTTTCTTTTTCAAAGATCTAATTAAGATATTTATATCTCAACAGGCAGAAAGGACCTGACCTCTGCTTTGTTAGCAAAATGTGACAAAAAGCACTTTGCTTAGCATTTGCAATCACTACTGCTGTCAGCTAAACTTCTGGGAAATGGTGACACTGTTTCTTCTTACTGCTCAAAGCTGAAAGCTCCTCAGGATGAACAGGCTGGCTGGCTGGCTGCCTGATGTCGCTATGGCCTTTTGCATCCCCCCACCAGCACTGGGTACAAGGGAGGAATTGCTGCCCCTCCCTGAGACTGCTGGAGTGGAAATAGAGAGGTCCTTTGTCCTTCTCCCAGTGCACATCCAACCACATCGCATCCATACTTTCAGCTACAGGTTGGCACATTTTATGCCTGTGTTTGGCAGGCCCACCTGCCTGGCAGTTGTGCTGCTTGGAGATGCCCCAGGAAGCAGTGCATTGCTTTCAGAGCCCAACAACAGTGTCATTTATTTTGCTTCATGTGAGTAGTAAACCTGACCATGCCCTTTTAAAGAAACATTTCTCTCCATTTAGGGTTAATGTCACCACTGCCCAGTAGAGAGGAGACATCAGCAGAGGTCCGAGTGCTCTTGAGTCTGATGAAGAATGGATATTTTTTCTCTACCAGAATTATACTAGAGCGACAGTAGGTATTTCTGAGCCCATTTTTCACATTTTTCTGAGTCTGTCACTTTATTTACCTTTTTATTATTTGCCTGCTTAAAGCCTAAGGATATGGAAAGAAGCTGCATGATTCTGAATTTATGTAGTAATATGGGAAGCACACTGGACATAATCTCATGTGTGATCACAAGCACAGGCAAGCACAGGAATCTCTGGGTCCACTCTGTCAGTACCTGTTCAGCCACTAGAGGTAAACCTCAGCTAGAAGGATTTTGGGAATTAATTTACTCACTACCCATCCGAAGCTCTGTAAGCCTGATGGTTTTGTGCTCTAGTTTTTTATGTTTCTCCTCATCTGCCTATGATTCTGCCAATGCACATATGAGATCCACCTCAAATCCTTATTTCTGCCATGACCTGTGTTCTCTCCACCCCCACTACCCTCCCCTCTTTCCACAAGGACAGCATGTGCTTAAGCATAAAGTGGAGATATATTCACTGAAGTACATTCAGTTAAAATGTTACTAAACATCAGTGAAGCAAGAATGAAAAGATTCCCTGAGATCAAAAGTGGTATATAAAAATAACACCAGAAGAGAAATGCAGGATCTGCAATGTGCTCTTCCAGTAAGAGTGGTATTGACCTCAAGGAGTGAAGTAAAAGGTGGAAACATGAGCTACAATCAATTGTTTATTTTTTTAACATTAAAAAAAGGAAAGAGACTAAAACACTTGATAGCTGCTGAGTCAGGTCTGTAGCACCCAGCATGTCAGATTCATACTAAAGAGAGAGTAATTGAGAAGCCAGGCAGTTCTGTAGGTGCTGCATAAAGACCTGCAGAAGTCATTAAGCTGGGATGAGCTTATCATGATAGTCATGAACTTGCCCAATCAATGCAAACCTATCTTGACTTCAGATGGTCTTGGATAACTCTATAACACTGCACCGTGGGAACTAATCCATTTCACTTACTAAACATTAAAGTTTAAATCTGCAAAACAAATAAGACATTTTGCTGTCTTGCTCCCATTAGTATGGTGAGAGTTCACCACCCCGTGCACTTCAACAGGTTTGAAAATCTCATCTTCCTTCATCCTTACAGAGATTCTGAGAAGGCAAAAGAAAAAGAAAGAGATGCAGGACCAGAATTTGAGTAGGCAGAAATCTGTGTTGCTTAACTGAAGTCAGTGGAGCCACATCGAGCTACTACCCCAGTTAAGCTTTTGTCCATAATGGCTGCTGAGACCTCAAGAGCAATAAATGGCCTAACTGGACTCCATAACTTACAGCCACTGAAAAGAGTCTTGGTGTCAGAAACCATAGAGCACAAAAAAGTTTGTCATATTAACAGCTCTGACTTTCTGCGGAGGTGCATCACCTCAAGTTTTCTACTGCTCTGCACTGGTGTGAGCTCACCTTGAATGTTGTGTGAGATTTTGGGCTCCTCGATATAAGAAGGATATTAAGCTCTAAGAGAGTGTCCAAAGGAGAGCAACAAGATGGTGAAGGGTCTTCAGGGGAAGTGAAGGATCTTGAGGGGAAGCTGCATGAGGAGCAGCTGAGGTCCCTTGGTCTGTTCAGCCTGGAGGAGACTGAGAGGATACCTCATTGATTACAACTTCCTCATGAGTGGGAGAGGAGGGGCAGGCACTGATCTCTTCTCTCTGGTGAGCAGGGACAGGACCTGAGGGAATGGCCTGCACTTGTGTCAGAGGAGGTTTAGGTTAGGTATTAGAAAAAGGTTCTTCCCTCCGAGTGTGGTTGGGCACTGGAACAGGCTCCTCAGGGAAGTGGTCTCACCACCAGCCTGACAGAGTTCAAGAAGTGTTTGGACAATACATTTAGGCACACAGTGTGATTCTTTAAGATGGTGATGTGCAGGGCCAGGAGCTGGACTTGATGATCTTTGTGGGTCCCTTCCAACTCAGCATATTCTGTGATTCTGTGTGATTATTTAACACATTGATCAGGTGGCCAGGATAAATAGGGAAACATAAAATCAAATGTAACACATTAAAAATCAAGCAAAAATAACAGGGGGCACAAATATACAGTCTGCAAAGAGATTGGGATCTAGCGCACAGGGAATAGTAAGAGATATTGCCTTTGATTTTAAGAGCTTGGAACTCTTTATTTGAGGGGAAGGATGACATCATTGTCTAGCTATGTCAGCTAGGAAGGTTTTATGTGAGGAGAGATCACTACAGAAAAATCATGGAGTCAGCCATCTAGTCCATATCAGTTAGAAAAACACAGTGGTCAGCTTTTTCTTCACTTAGACCAGGAGTTAAGCACACACAGGAAGAAGACAAGTTCAATCCCCCATGCTCATGCAGCTCAGGTGTAGGTTGACTGGTAGGGCTCAGGGTCTGTCAGGCAGCCAACAATCCTAAAAGCAAATGCCCCATGAAGCAAGGAGATGAAGGTTGTAGCTTAAGTCAATCCTTAGCTCATGTTTCTCCAGGCACAGCATGAATATTAAGTTCTGCTTCTACAGGCAGACAGAGGCTGAGATGAACAATCAGTTGCCTTGGGAAGAACCTAGACACATTTTCAACATTTTTCAGAGGTAGCTGTTTCCCTTTTATAGTAGAGCAGATACATTCTGCTTGAAGAGATTGAATTTTCATGGATTCTCATGTAAGGTGACAGTCCAAAGTGGCCTGAAGCATTCGCACAGCAGGACATTATAGCCTGCCCCTGCAGGTTTCCTCTTAGCCTCAAACCACTGACAATTCTTAACAGCAGTGACAGATGGGGCTTGTTAGCATCACCACCTTACCATGCCCTTTCCGCCTTCATTGACTGCACCTTCTCCCGTGGATTACTGTCTCGTGGCTTTGCTTTAAGTCTTGTTTACCAGCACTGAAGGAGGGCCTTAGCTCCCCGTAGTGAAGGAAGATGGGTTCAATCAGTACAGGTGGCCATGGGTTGCTTAATGGATTACATAAAAAACTGAAAAAAAAGAGAGTGCGTGAGCATGGAGTTGCTTGAAAGTGGAGACTTGCAACATTGGAGCCTTGGGCCAGGCAGTTAACCCACAGTGTCTTTGTAAAAAGGCTGCCTTCTCCTTTTTGCCCTTCCTCCCCTGAGTAATTAAAAATCTGCTGGTAACTGCTGTGACGGTAGCTGATATGTCAGTGTTGTTAGTTCTTATTACAGGGCCTTCACTGGGCTGCCAAGCCAAATGAGCACTGCCCCACCAAAGTCATTCAAATGTCTCCAAATTACAACAGCTGAGAATCGTTTTTACTAGTTGCAATAAATAACAATCCTGACAACCTGGCTTGGATCCAAAGTGCAGTGCAAAATTTTATGCAAGTTGTTGGAATGAAATTATTCTGGAGGCTCCAGGCACTCCTCTGGGACACAAAAATTAATGACCAGCACTTAAGTTTATCAGAATTTAAAAGAAAAATGTCCTCCAGGAGCCTCCAGTAGTGCCTCTTTGTTTTATTAATCTTCAGAGATTGATGCAGATTTCAGCTAGGAAGAAAAAATTTAGATGAGAAAAATATAATCAGAGGCTTGCCAGAAAATAACCATCAGCTTTCAGTGCAAGGGCGAGACGATACTGAAAAATGTATGTTTATCTATATAATTCTATACAATTCTAATATACATATCATTCTATCCATCGATCTACAGATAAAGCTATTATGTATAATATATGTTATATGTATCTGCAATGTATCTTTCCATTGCAAATATATGGAGTGAATGTTCAAAACAAGTTCAAGGCAGCTTTTTTTGAAGCACATGTGGTGAGAGTGGGTAATCTGCAAGTCAGAAGGATTCCTTGGGGCTGATGACTTCAGAAGTCTGAAAATTTGCCTTTTTGTACAAAGCAGAGAAATGGTCATTATACTAGCTGTTATGTAGTGGTAGGAGAGAGAAAAATGGGGGGAACTTACCTCTCCTTTGTGTGTCTTACAGTCAAACTGCCTCTGATGCATAAAGATAAGTAGGCAATTAAGATTATTATTTATGAAATCCAGCACACTTGAATACAGAGTGCTGAGATCAGCTGGTAAGACATGCCATGAAGTCTTCAAGGAAGGTACAGTGCTCCTGAGGAATCATAAATGTTGTTCTTATGCTACTCTTGCAAGAACATTCTTGCTCACCTTGCAATGTGGTGAGCTCTTTCCTTCAGAAGAAAAGGGGTGACTGGGGAAATGAGGACATTGCATAGTAAGACGGAGGTATACCATTTTCTGTTCACTTTCTCACTGGTTAGAGCACTGTCTTCCCATATCACTCACAATTTAAACCTACTGCATGAAGGTAGGCAGACAGAAGATGCTAAGTCATGATGTAACTAATTTTAGGAATAGCTGAAGCAGCTGGGGATGTTTAGCTTGGAGAAAAGGGAGAGTTATCATTCTCTACAACTACCTGAAAGGAGGCTGTAGCCAGGTAGGGGTCAGTCTCTTCTCCCAGTGATGGGACAAGAGGAAATGTCCTAAAGCTGCACCAGGACAGGTTCATGCTGGACATCAGAAGCATCACTGAATTTCTTCACTGAAAGGGTGGCTAAGCATTCGAATGTGCTGCCCAGCAAAGTAGAAGAATCACCATCCCTGGAAGTGTTCAAGAAACAACTGGATGTGGCTCTTAGAACTAGAGTTTAGTTGACATCATGGTGGTCAGTCAAAGGTTGGACTCAATCAGGGAAGTCCTTTCCAACCTTCATGATTCTGTATTGGGAAAATATGCTCCTTGGACAGGGCAAGTTGCACATTCAGGTATCTCCAGGCAAACAGGGGATTTGAACACAGCTCCTTGCGTGATGTGCTGTTAACTGAGGAGTACCTTTTTTGGTATAGGCTTGAACACACCCAGAGTCAAGAACCACAGAATCACAGAATGAACTAGGTTGGAAAAGACCTTTGAGATCATCAGGTCCAACCTATGACCTGACACCTCCTCATCAACTAAACCATGACACTGAGTGCCACGTCCAGTCTTTCTTTGAACACCTCCAGGGATGGTGACTTCACTACCTCCCTGGGCAGATTATTCCAGTGCTCAATCACTCTTTCAGTGAAGAATCTTTTCCTAATGTCTAACCTAAACTTCCCCTGGCGCAGCTTAAGACGGTGTCCTCTTGTTGTGTCAGTTGCTGCCTGGAAAAAGAGACCAACACCCACCTGGCTACAACTGCCTTTCAGGCAGTTGTAGAGAGTGATAATGTCTTCCTTGAGCCACCTTTTTTCCAGGCTAAACAACCCCAGTTGCCCCATAGGGCTTGTGTTCCAGGCCCTTCACCAGCCTTGTTGCCCTCCTCTAATCAGGTTTGAGCATTTCAATGTCCTTCCTAAACTGAGGGGCCAGAGCTGGACACAGCACTCAGTGTCCTTCCTAAACTGAGGGGCCAGAGCTGGACACAGCACTCAGTGTCCTTCCTAAACTGAGGGACAGAACTGGACACAGCACTCAAGGTGTGGCCTCACCAGTGCTGAGTACAGGTGAAGAATGACCTCCCTGCTCCTGCTGGCCACACTCTTCCTGATACAGGCCAGGATGCCGCTGGCCTTCTTGGCCACCAGGGCACACTGCTGGCTCATGTTCAGCTGCTGTCACCAGTACCCCCAGGTCCCTTTCTGCCTGGGCACTGTCCAGCCACACCATCCCCAGCCTGTGGTGCTGTAGGGGGTTATTGTGGCCAAAATGCAGGACTCGACACTTGAACTTATTAAACTTCATATTGTTGGACTCAGCCCATCTATCGAGATGTCCATGTCCCTCTGGAGAGCCCTCAGAACAGCTGCAAGATGAGACAGCCTTGGATATGCCCTGGGACACATAGACAAGGGTGAACGTACTCTTTCAAGGCCACATGTTGCAAGGACAAAACTCAGGACTTCAGTTGCTACTGTCCTGTGATCTTGACTACCTCTTGCTAGGAGATGGAGAAGTCATAGAGGTGTATTGCTGAAAATACACCCTGAAGATTCAGACTTAGCACCATCAGGTTGGCTTTTCACCAAAGGTAGCCATGTGAGCATATATTGGTAGAATAAGCTTAGTAAGGGCTAGGTTTTCAAAGTATGCTTTTGGTTTTATATGAGATCTTAAGTCTGCTCGTGGGAAATTCATCACTGATTGAGAAGAAGAAATTTATCTGCAGTAGCAAAATTCTGGAACAAAGTCAAACTGAGGAAACTAGGTTTAATACAACTTGAATCTCAACGAACTTGTTGCTATAGAGTACTGGGATTATATGCTCTGTCAGATGGGTAATTCCTTATTTGGGGTTGTTGTTCTTTGGAGGTACACATCTAAAACAATTATTGTTCTTGGGTGGATTGCCTTGCTTGTAAACCTGGCAGAAACTCACTTCAGCTCAAATTTCTGATCTGGCAATTCAAGAAAAGGGGACCTTTGCACTCTGCTATTTATTGTCTCCTCAGACATTCTCAGTGCTGGAAGTGGCAATGTCTTTCATGGTAGGAGGAAAACCATATGAAATTGCATAACAACACTAAATTGTAAGAAGAAAAGCAAACAACAGCTGAGATCCTGGAGAAGCAGCAGAGGCAAGGAAGGAGTGGAGAAGTGGTCTTGAAAATACAGGTGAGACTGGCAGGACAACTACATGTGATAGGTAACGGTATAATGAATGACTGCCTTCTCCCAGCATGTTGCCTCAGATGTTACCAGCTCGCTTCACACCATGTAGTGTCATATGCAGGCAGAGGTGAATTTTCCAAAGACCTAAACAGGTCTCAGCAAACCTGAGTCAGGATATTTCACCTCTTTCAAGGATCTGTAGATATGCAGGTTGCCTCTTCTCAAGTACCCAAGGGCAGCCCCCAGTTGAATCCTTTATACTCCTTAAAATCCTGAATATCTGTCAGGCTGATTCATACCCAGACTCCTGTTGCTTGGTAAATCCTCTAATGATTTCCATCCATCCAATTCTGTTGCACCCTCCACCTTTCAGTGAATCTACAAGCCAGACACAGTTGCTGTGTACATGCTGCTCAGGTTCAAAAGCCAAACTGATGGAGAAGGGTAGCAGTGCATAGGTCCAAAAATGAGGGGCAGGGACATGCCTAGAGGACAGCCTGAAGTGGGAACTGGTTGTGCAAAACTCTGTCTTGTCTGGGCAGAAAGTGCATTGTACAGTCTGGATGTTGTTACCATTGTTGTATAGTCATTAGAATACGTTTTCCTTTAATTAAGCAAGTCTTGAAACTGCCATGCAAGCAAAACAGTGTCACCAGTTAATGCAATACCTTGCCCTCTTTAGATCTTGCTTACCAATAGAGCTGCTGGTCTGGTTAGTCTCTTTGACAGCCAGCAGAAAAATTATCTTTTTTTACTTCTGTGGAGGACACTGTCACATGTTCCACCAGCCACTGTTCTCTTGTATGCATCTATGCCAATCCTCTTCCCATTTCCTTTCCAGAAAGAAGAAAGAGTATTACTATTCTCTGCCTTTCATCTTGAGACAAAAAACCCCCCCCAGCATTTTGCTGGATGACTTTTAAATGCAGAATTACTGGATGATTAATGAGAATTTTATAAGAAGCTCTTAAAAATGCCTATACTGCCTTTTATCTTCTAGTTTTTCTAGTTCTATTGCAAAGCTGCCAAACTTCCACAAGATGCCGGAGGAAAAACACTATTGGGAACAGATAGAAAAGGAGTTACTTCAGCTACTGACTCCTTGTACGGCTCAGCTGTTGTGTGTAGCTTTTGTGCTTTGTGTGTCTCCACGTTTGTGGAACTGCTGTTTACAGTGGAGTGGTGGTGGGTTGATTGTGGCTGTATGCCAGGCACCCACCAAAGCTGTTCTGTCAGAAGTTCTATCCCCCTCCTCAACTGAATAGGGGAGAGAAAATATAATGTAAAGCTCAAGGGTCAAGATAAGGACAGGGAGAGATCATTCATTAATTACTGTCATGAACAGAACAGACATGGGGAAATTAGGTTAATTTACTACCAATCATATCAGAGTAGGGTAATAAGAAATAAACCCAAATCTTAAAACTCCTTCTCCCTACCCCTCCCTTTTTCCCAGGCTCAGCTTTACTCACAAATTCTCTGCATCCTCCACACTTCCCCAGTGGTGCAGGGGGACAGGGAATGATGGCTGTGATCAGTTCATCACACGTTGTTTCTGCTGCACCTTCCATCTCAGGGGAGGAACTCACTGTCTTTGCCTTCTCCAGCATGGGGTGTCTCCCATGGGAGACAGTCTTCCATGAACTTCTTCGATGTAGCCTTCCCTCAGGCTGCAGTTCTTTATGAATTGCTCCAGCATGGGTCCCCCACGGGGTCACAAATCCTGCCAGAAAACTTGCTCCACTGTGGGCTTCCTAGGGGGGGCACAGCTTCCTTCTGCCTCTGCTCCAGCATGGGGTCCTCCATGGACTGCAGGTGATCTCTGCTGTACTGTGGAGCCCATGTGCTGCTGGGGTACAGCTGCTTCACCACAGTCTTTGCTATATGGGCTGCAGAGGAATGTCTACTCTGGTGCCTGGAACATTTTCTGCCCCTTCTTGTCCACTGGCCTTCAAGGTTGTTTCTCTCACATACTCTCACTTCTCCCTCCATCTGCAATTGCTGTTGCCCAGTTGTTTCACTCCCCAATCTCCCTTCCTTCTTAGATACATTATCCCTGAGGCACTAGCACTGTTGCTGATGGACTCAGCCTTGGCCAGTGGTGGCTCCATCCTGGAGCCAGCTGGCACTGGCTCTGTTGAATATAGAGGAAGCATTTACGTCTTCTCACAGAAGCTGCTTCTGTAGCTCCTCCACTAGCAAAATCTTGCCATGCAAGCCCAATACAATGGTACAGCTTTATCTGGTGAGTGTGTGCATTTATGGACATCAAAAAAGTTCCAAAGGCAAAATATAACACAGTTGTAACATTTTTTTATCTCAAACCCATGCTTCCTAGACATTTTGTGGGGTTGAAATATACCTTGCAAAAAATGTATTTTCTCTTGAGCATTCCTCATGCTTCCTAAATTTTATAATATCTCACATCAATGGCAGGAAAACCTCTCTTTTCCTTTTGTGATGCTATATGGCTCATTTTCATTCTTTCACAACTACTGCTGAGTCTTGGGCTCCCATGTACTGTGTTGCTATGGCCTGGTCTCATAGAGGCTCCCTAAATCAAGATTCTGCTTCTGTGACCTGCCACATGTGGAGAGCATCTCCAGTTTTCAGATGACAAAAACATTGTTGCTTTCAGTGCAGTGTCTCTCAGGACTGGTTTGTTGGTAAAATCAGCCATGCAACTATAGCAATGAAGAGGCCACCAAGACCCTTCCTGTGCCAAGCACCCAATTAGCTGTTCAACAGTGCAAAAGGGCTGCCTGAGCAAAAAGGGTCTGCTGATGACACAAGCTGATGTATCCAGAGCAAAAGTAACCCTACTGAGTTTTTCTGTATAGTCCTGTGTAAGCTCAGAGGGGTTTAATGTCTATACAAATAAAAAGGACTACTGACTCAATCCCCAAATGCACCATGGTATTAGGGGCAGTACTGGGAGGAAGGCTGGAGCAGTGAATACCAAGTAGCAAGGGTAGGAGCTAAAGATCTGAGGTCAAATCCTTACAACCTTTGCAAGTCAAGGGGACTTTGGTCTTGGGGCATCACAGAGGACTTGACAGCACAGGACACTGAAGAAAAATGATCCAAATTAAACAAAAGGTGTGCATTTCCACTGCTGTAATTGAACTGCTGAGAGCACAGTGTGGGCATTCTCTTTCAGAGCTGAAACGGTCACAATTCTGCTGAGTTTAATTGACTTAGAACAAGAATTGAGTTAAATGAATTAATGCCCAATTAAACTAAACTGAGGTCATTGGGCTTTAGAGGAATTTAACAAATCCCTTTTCAAAGTTATTTTGAATCAATTTCCTCAAATGTTCCTGTACTGACAAAGAACAAATGTTTGTCTGCAAAGGGACATTAATTTGGTTAATGTTATGGGATTAACAAAGAAAAAGAATGATTTTTGATTCAATCCCTGTGCATGAGCCATTCTCATGCTGGCCTAAGTATACTGATTTGTTCTAATCTGCTCTGGAGAAAGCGTTGTCATACAGTGGACCATCAGGGGTAGCTGTTCCAGAAGAAATCCTGGTATATGAAAATGCTGAGTGCTGCAGAAAAATCCATTCCAAACTGCCAGTCCAAATTTAATTCCTTAATGTGTTGAATGGCAGTCCTTTGTTACCTCTGCAATTCAATAGCACAGAAAACCAATATCTCCTTCTTCTGGACACACCATTACCTAGTTGCTCTTTTTTTAAAATTTTTTTTTTAAAGTGCTCAGACTTGAAACAGATAAGGAAAAAACCCTAAGGCAGTGATTTAGGTTCCAAAGTAGTTTTAGGAATGTATTGCAGGCTATGATATACGTAATTGAAAATCTATAAATACATCAGGCTGCTGCTGGCTAAATCAAAGCCAGGTTTACTTCTATTACTGGTAATCTTTGGAGTGGTCTCACTCTCTCTCCAATCCCACACTCTTATCCCTTCTGAGAGAAAATTGCACATTCCTTTTAATGAAATTACAGCATATACCACCACGCGTGTAATTTTAGCAACACTAATTCTTTAAATTAAATCCAGGGTACTAAACTAAACAAACTGAACATTTGAACCGAAATTGCACGATCAGATATGACCATGAAAGTGAAGAGAGGGAGACAGGCACATTCTGCTTGCTTAGGAGCAGAGATATTTTCAGACCAATTTCTTCAGAAAATGAATGTTATGCAGTAACAATGTGTGTGTCCCAGCAGTTCCAACATGCTTTGAATATGTTGGCCAGTTACAACCCAGTTTGAAGAGGAGGAGAGATCTCAGTGATAATGGCATTACCCAGTCCTAGGAGAGAGGTGGAGAAGTCTTGACTCACTCTCCTGCTGAGTAGAGGGCTTATGTGAAGTGTAACTGGACCCACACAGGAGACACACTGGAATATGTGCTTTGTTCTTCCCTTTGCTCGAGGAATGGCTTCGTTTTCCAGAAGCAGACAGAAGCAGATGTTCCCAGATGTGTCCAGATTGTGAGAGAACATGGAAGTATTGTCAGCCAATAAAGGTTGCCAGTCAGTCTCCACTTCTCCACCTGGAATTTCATCAGCTCTTTTCCTGGCACAGCACATTCCACTTCTTCCACCTGGCAAAAATGTGTTGGCCAAGGATGAGCAACTGAGGCACTTATCATCTGCAGAAAGTTTGCATTTTACTGTGCCCGGGGGAGAAAAGGATTCTTTGCCCTCAGAACTTCAAAATGCTGTGCTGTGGTAGCACAGCAACAAATTGGGGTGGGACAGTGGGGTGAGAGGTCTGCACGGTGTGTTGAGGGGAAGGGAAGCTGGTGCAGAGCCAGAGATGTGGAAAGCGCGTCAACATTTAGCAACTGATATCCCATCCCATGGCAAGGAGGTCTGCAGCTCGCCCACCACCAGCTAGGTCACTCACTTGGCTGCAAACACAAGCCTGTCCCTCCAGTCTGCCTTGTATGCCCAGGGCGAGATGCTGAACACACTGTGCTCTGCAAGCTCTGTGCAAAGCACCATTTGCCTCCAGAAACTGAAGGGTGTGAGCAACACTGATTTGCATAAATTGGTTTTTCGTTCTGGAGCTTTTCTGCCCCTTTTTGGCTTTTGTGTAGCTGATGAATTATTTAGTAAACAATTGGCTTTCTTAAGAAAATTGCTTTGACTGCATGTGTCCACTAAGATGCTCTGGTGACATTCAAGAACAAAAGCAAGTTAGAGACCGAGAAATACCAGAATAGGCTCTTAGTAAGTCTAGAAATATTCACAGTGCAGGCCTTGCATTGAGATCAGAACATTGCACAATGAATAAATTGTGGCTGACATTTGATCAGTGACTCATTTTCCAAGTATTTGGAGAGGAAGTATTGATCCCAGTGTGCTGGAAAAACCCAAACACTTTGCTAGAAAATGTGTATTTTAATGTAGCCTTTTGGAGGGTGGGATGGGGGAGGAAATAAAGAAAAAAACCATTTGGTATCTTTTTGTTATGCTGCTGCTATATTCTTGACATTCATTCTGGACTGTCATCCCAAGTT
Organism: Nicator chloris; assembly: GCA_013400495.1. Classification (NCBI taxonomy): domain Eukaryota; kingdom Metazoa; phylum Chordata; class Aves; order Passeriformes; family Pycnonotidae; genus Nicator; species Nicator chloris. The sequence goes on from WAAE01024132.1 coordinate 79,937, forward strand.
TGCAAACAAATTCCTCTTATTCTCTCATGATTTTTTTTTGGTTGACAGTGGCATTATTGCTTGATATTTACTTGTCTGTAAATAAATTTGGAGCAAATGACTGAGATTGCCCTTGAAGTTAAATAAAATTTAAGTACACAAGAGTAATAACAGAGTGTGAAACCAGGAAGATTATAATAAAACATCTTATTATAAAATAGTTACTACATTATTGAAATTAAAAGACAGCTTTAGACCCTGTTGATGACCTTATTTAGACTGCCCTCATGCGGTTGGTTGATGATCTGGATGCACTGTAATGGTGATAAACCAAACGTAGGATTGATATTGTGAGTGATAAACCATGTTTCTACCCATGGGTAAGGTCAAGTCTCTGCTGCCACTTGCCATGAGAGTCAAATCAATCAACTCTCTGATGGAAATGTGGGATGTAGTGATCCCTAGTTTAGATTTTTAGACTTCTTTTTTTCTCCTCTGAGCACCCTGTTATTGGTCTTGTGGAGGGGAAAGTCCTTCTCCTCACCATGCTCATGACAAGGGAAGTCTGATGAGATTCCTTCATTTTCTGCCTCCCTTTTGAAAGCTGGAGCAGGAGAAGGGATTTGGGCTGGATGTCGCTGGCATGGATGGATGTGCAAGCATACAGTGTGATCCTTGGAGAAAGGTCTGGCTGATCAGGTAGTTAGTCTCTGGTGGCATATAGTTCTGGTTTGTGGGCTTTTTCCACTGTCCAATCTCTCATCTTTGCTTTTCAGTAGAAAGTCCTTGTGTTCTGTGTCAGGGTGACTGAGGTATCCCAGCAACTTTTTCTACTTTGTCTGCCTTACAGGTGTACCCTTTTTTGTTCATGCCACAGAGAGGGCTGTTGAAGAAATAGCCCTTCATATATGGCTTCTGGTGCTGTACTGCTGTATTTCTGTGTTTATGGAGGAAATCTTGAAGTCAGGAAGGTCATCAGAAAATCTTCCTAGGTTTGGGAAGCAAAGCAGCAATGGAGATTAATAATATGTAGACAAAGTTAATCCAGAGCCCATGTAGGTTAAGTATAAGACAAATTACATGCTTTTTCTTCCTTCAGCCAGGGACGGCAAACCTTTGCGTACCATAGGAAACCTGTGTCACTCCTTGGCTTTGACACGACTGCTGTCTGTACTACGCCACCTGTTAGCTCCCTTGAGGGGAGCACCACTAGTGTGGAGCCTTACAGCATGGATATTCAGCATGCACCATCCAGAATGCCATCACCCCTCTCTTATCCAAATACAGTTGCAAAAAGCTCTGTTTTGTGTGGCTCTGAGAGTTGAAACAGCATGTCAGTTTCACGGTTTCACAGATGAAAGTTAGAAGTCAGCAGGTGAATCAGTCAAAACGGGCCCAAAACCAGCAAAGGCTCTTCTGGGGTATATATGGTGCTGCACTAGTGACAGGTGGTTTTTCTGCCCAACAAGTTTTTTTCTACTTGCTGTTTTTGTACTTGCAATTATTTTAAAACCCCCTCTCAGCTGGCAGATTCCTTTCATCATTTGGCAAGGAGAGGAAATCTTGGTATTTTCAAAAGAGAGCTGAGGGATGTGAATTGGTTGGAATTACAGAACAGTGCTGTCTGCCAAAAAGCAGTGCAGCCTTTAATCATCCAACAAGCACTGTGTGTTTTATTGGAGAAATTAATATAAGAAATTAAATGTCTCTCTCCTTAAAAAAAAAAAAAAAAAGGGACAAAGAAAAGAAGAATGTTTAATTTAAAAAGTGAGGCTTCAGTGCCCACATCTAATCCAGAAATAGCCTTGAGGTGAGTAAAACACAGGTTGAGATCAAGAGTCTGTGATGAGGCAGCATTTTGCTCCTGTTCAGGGTATCAGCTTACATTTCCTTCAGCATCCACTGTAGCATGTCAGGCTGCCAGGGCCAGGCTGAGAACAGCCAAGCTCCCCAGTCCCAGCACTGCCCAGCAGTCAGGCAGCTCCACACACACAGACAGCTTTTCACTGCTGCAGTGAATGACTGCACTTTGCCCTCCAAATATAGATGGGTGGCTTGTGGCTGTGAAGAATAGAGCAGTAAGGTGATGGGGAGGTTTGAGTGCTTGGCGCCAGCTCTGCTTAGGGGGCTAGCAAAATAGTGGTTTTCTTACCTGAATCATTGCCTACTTCATACCCTTCTCTTTTAGTATAGTACTTCATCTAGACTGTTTTGTTCTTGATCAGTTTCTGCTCCAAAATTGAGTTGAGATAAGCCAGGAGCTAATGGCCCCCTGTGGTTGTCACTGCATGCACAGGTGTCACTGGGACACCATAGCAACTAGGGATGGTAGAATAATAACTCAGAATATGAGACACAGCCTTGTTCTTTCTCCTCTCTCCCAATCTGAGCAGTGGAGAAGTGGGATAACAGCCACTTTGTCAACTATTTTGCCAGCTGCAGGGAGTTTGCTGTAGACTGGGCTGCACCAAGACAAGGGCAGAGCACAAAGAGCACAAAGCTCAGTATGCAGGAGGCAGGGGTTGTGTGGGTGCAGGATCCCAAGCTCCCATCTCCAGAATGTGTAGGAAGACACGCATGGATATCTTGCCGTGTGGGGAGGTCTGGCTCTTTGCCTAGCAATCATCTCTCCTTTCAGGGAGATGGTTGCACACCAGGGCAGAAATGCTGAAGTTTGAACTCTTATAGCCCCATGGAAAGGAAGTGCTTTTGCATGTGGGCACTGAATTTTCACAGCTGACATCATTAGTATAAAGACTCTGTCTGACAGTGCATTAGCCAGTCTTTTTACACTGGAACAAAGGCTGGCATTTTAATGCACAGCAATTTTTCTCTAGCTTGTCTTCAGTGCTTATCAGACTGGGAAACACTATGCAGCATGTTTAATGTGTTACTGGGAGATTTAAAAAAAATTTAAAATCTTCATATCTCTGAAGTTGAGAAACAGAGGAATCAAGGAATTAATCTAAAGAAAGTACATCAGAAAACACTCAGCACGAGAACAAGCAAAAAGGATGACCTAGCCAAAGAAATGCTCTCTCCAGTTTGTAACTGAAGAAGAAACCATTCACTTGGGCAGGACTCCACTGAACTAATTTAATGGAAAACACATACTCTCCCTTCTCTTGCACACTGTCTTGATAACTTTTTCTCGCTCCTTTTATTGTAACTCAGTCAAAGATTGTGATGTTCAGAAAAACGTATTCCATGCTAACTGACCAGTCTTCAGAAACCTATCTGAATCAGGCACACCTCTGGCAAAAATGTGGTCTACACAATATTTTTCAGCCAAGAAGACAGAATTATGTTTTTTCCCCCTATTTAATTTTGTCAAACCTGACTTGACTTTGCTAGGTTGACATTCCAGCTGGAGAAATACAGAACCTTTCTGATCCAAAGGACAGAAAAACATTAAAAATTTAATGTGAAGTAGTGTGTGATTTGAGGGGTCTGGTATTCACTTGGGAGTAAAGGTGCCTTGATTTTCTCCACACTTTGTCACTCACCTGCTGTATGATCTCAGGGAACCACTTTGCCTCTATGTGCTTTTTTTTCTGTCCAGTCGCTTCATTTGTCTCTTCAGGAATTGTTTAGATCTGTTTGCAGGGTGTGTGCCACACTGGGACCCCACTTCCAGCAGGAATCTCATAGCATTGCTGCAGTGCACTGTGTAGACAGGTGATGCAGGAAGAACCTCACCAAGGCATGGAGCTCTCTCTCTTCAAAATAACAACCAAAATATATATCAAACAGTCTAAGTGCTGTCTCCAATGGCCTTCATGGTTGAGAAAAGAGAGGCACATCCAACACACTCCACTCATCTTAGTCAGCTTTCTTTTGGATGAATTTCAGGCTGGAGGTGTCCTACCAGATAGACAGGCATCAGATGTCTTGGCTGGGTTAGACATAAGGCTACAGATATTTCAAGTGAGACCCAGGGACTCCAGCCCCATGAAACAACCTGGTTCTGGGACCAGAGAAGGAGAGGGAGCAAGTAGACATGGTGATAAAACTGACAAAACACACCTCTAACTAGAAAGAAACATTAATTCAGTAATGAAATTCTTGTTGTCAGTATCGTGTTATTTTCTGCTGCTGGTACATATTTATGGTGTAACAGAACTTTTTCCTTGCTGTTGATGAAATATAATCAAATTCTTAAACCCTTTGAAAGTCTCAGCCCTGCCTGAGTGAGAAAATGACGAGCAGTAGAATGGACTCTTCTGTGTCTGGACTGCCTTCCTGGGAAAGCTAATGTGATAAATGAGCCTGTTGACCAAAGGTTAATTGCTACCTGCAGAGTACTAAAACATTATATTGATGAAATTGTAGGTGAGAAAAATCTAGAATGAGCACAGAGCAGAATGTTTTATCATTTTATGATACTATTCTGTTCTGGCTTTCTTTTTTGCTTTCAGTTTAAGAAGAAGGAATTTTAGACATGTGAAAGAAGCAAGACAATCCTGCACCAGTTCACCTGTCCATAACACAGGATTTGCCTACACAATTTTATCACAATGAAAAACCTTTGCAGTAATATCTTGATATACCTGTATCGCTGGAAACAGTGATACATGAGCTACATGGTTTCACCATGAGTTAGGGCTTGCACATGTGATGTAACAGTGGGATCTTTGTCTCCTACATAACCCCTGTGTCATGGGCACTGCAGAGGTACTGCATTGAAGGAAGTTTGCTCCTGAAATTTCATTTAGGTTCCACCGTGGGTATGTTGTGTTTACCGGGTCTCATGCTGATTTGCAACTGCAAGTGTTTTAAAAGCAGTAATGCCAATTACAACTGATCATTCTGCATTTTCTGTTTAATCTGACTGCGGGCAGCAGTGCAAGGTAGCTTGCAAATCTCACATCTGAAATTTCACTGAGGAAGCACTATGAAGCACGTTGTTCTGCCAGTCTAGGTGATTTGATAAACTTTGGTGCAGAAATGATTTGACAGCATTCCAAAGAGACATTTCTCAGAAACTTTCCCAGTTTCTCACAATCAGAAACAACACTTTTTTTTTTTTAAGGCTGCTAACACAGTGCTGTTCAGTAAGAACACAGCTATCAGAAGATTGTGAAATCTCCCTCTGAATCTGGCTCATACAAGATGTAAATGATGGTGGAAAAGCCCAAATGTGGAGAATACCCAGAAAAGATATGCAGCTGGTGCATTACTGTCCCAGCCCTTGCTCTGAGTAACAGCCCTACATAGAATCATTCTGAGATCTGCTCAGAGAGCATAACAAGGACCAGGGCTGTTGAAAGCATCTGTCTTGTATGTGTTTCATATCCTCAGTGCCATCTGGTCAGCCTCTGGTGTCCTCCCCAAAATGTGTCTCAGAGCTAGAAACATGTATGAAAATCCTGCCAGCACAGATGATGAAATTTCTGACATTTTCTTGTCTTACCATCCATCAGAGTATTCTTTCCCCTCAGAGGAGTGATGTCCAACATTTTGTCAGTGTTTCTGTGCTCCATCCTCCTTTGAGATGCTCCTGCACTGTTATCAGTCTTGGTTGAGGTTCTCAGGCTCCACTGAGGGACCCAGCTGTGGGCTGATGTGGGCACAGCTGTATGAGAAGCAGATGAGCACAGACTGGAAGAAAACTTTCCCAAGCAGCATCCAAGCACAGGCACAGCAAGCTAACAGGCTATTATCTGTGTATCAGCAAAAGAAATAGCACGTGCTGGACTTGATTCACCTAGACATATCTGTGGTTCAAATATGTGCAACAAGGCAACAGGAGCACAGACTTATCCCTGGCTTGTGTTTTCCTTTCTGTGTTAGGCATATCACAAAGCAAGCCCAGGAAAAATTCACTTTGCTCCATATATGAAAAATACCTCTGTGGATTATCAACTATCCAATATGCATTTTGTTGGTTTAATTTCAGATTCTCGGCAGCTTTTCTTTCTTTTCTCCCAGTGCTGCTGTTGGGTGCATACAGAGTAGCATTTAACTGTAATTGTCCCCACAATTACACTAGAAAAAAACCCTGTTTTCCATCCTGTTAGATTTATGGCCTTGGCTTTAAAAAGCAACCAAGGCATAGTTCAGATCACTAAGAGCCTCCTAGAATTCTAGCTAAGAATAACTTGGACTTGCCAAGCTTTTCTGTTGAAGGTGAAATAAGCACAAGCTCTTGTCCAAGTAGTTTGCTTCATCTAACCTTAGAAATATGTCAATTATCTCGAAGAAAAAAATCCTCTGGCTAAATCCTAGACTATATGTGGCCTTAACCTTGTGTTCCTCAGAAAGGGCTTGATCCCCACTGATGGGCATAGAACAATAACAGTATCCACCTTTATGATAGCTGGGGAGTACATACATCCCCTTTTTTGTGGACATACTGCCAATGGGGAGGCCTGATCCACAGATTAAGTGCAGCTATACTGAACAGCACGATACTGGAAGACAGAGCTAATAACACCTAAAAATTTATTAAGGAAAGGCTTGCACTATGTTCAAAAGAGTATCCTCCTGTGCCACCTGCATAAGATATTTTGGCCACGTTACTGCATACAGAGTATGCCCTGACTCTGTAACTGGTCCAAAGCAAGGCCAGGGATAATTGAAATGTTACATTCTTGCAGGATTGGAATCTATCAATTCTGCTTGAAACAGAAGAAAAGAAGTTTAAAGATAGCAGAGAGTTGTGATAACTAGGTCCACAAATATTCCTGACCTCTGGTTGTCACTTTAGTGTTGCTGGTTTTTGTGACTGTGCATAAGGAAGTTGTGCAAGTCCTCCTGCCAGTAGTGAGGAGATGTCCAAAACACTGGTCCGATCAGTGAAAGACTTGATCCCAGTATAAACTGATGCTCCAAGAACACAATTTTAAATAAAAGAAGAAGTATGTAACTGATATCAAATCCAATAATATATTGTTTTTGAACCTCTAGAATGTTCTCTTTCCTTACAGCACATCTCTAATCTTACTACTTTTCACAATTTTTTCTCTCCTCTCTGCCTGTTGGAGATCAGCATGTGTTAACTTAATCCTGCTGAAAATCTGAATTTTGGCTTTGAAGAGTGCCGATTACAAGACAGAGAAAATATCTTTTCCCATCTTTTTTTGAAACCACAGATTTCTGATTTGAAGTATGATCACTGCAGACCCAAAAGCAGGATGCAGTGCTAAGAAAAGCTTGGAGATTTTGTATGTCCCAGTTCCTGTCTTTCACAGGTGAAGAGTCTTCTCTCTCCTCACTTTATGTCTTAGATCTTATTGCAGATGCAAAACTAAAAAAGGGTGCTGTCTGCCCTAATGTACTTTTGATAGTTTCTTTTTTTTTTCTCACAGAGGCTAAAAAGAACTGAAGAAGGGAAGGGCCTTTTGACTGATATAACTGTTGGCTGCAAGGAGTGAAAAACCTGACTGGGAGAGAGGAAGAAACGTTTATACCACCTCCCAAAATAATAAAATATTTGGTTAACTAGAAAGAGGTTGGCCTGGACCTGGTCTTCTTGCATCTGTTTGAGCAGTGGGAAAACCAGCTATCAAGATGGCAGCAGTGTATCTGAACTGTCTGAGTCTGTTAGCACTTATTTCCTTGTCTGCTCTGTATTTGTCCAGTCTAGACAAGTCCTTAATTACTTTGTTAGTTTGTCACTTCATGCCTGAGTTAGAGACATTCAAGATTTGGTGGTTTGTATCCAGCAAGTTCTAGCAATGGAGTCCTTGGTTATTACTTTGCAGGTCTAGTCCTGCAACACTTAATACAGTGGCAACAGGGAGATGTCCTATCTAACTCCTCGTGGAATTTATGTATCTGGTTATGCACTGGAATGGCAATATGGCTTGAAAGGAATATATACCCATGTATGAGCATATCATATATACATGCAGAATGAGCACAGTCCCAAACAAACTCCAGGCAGATCACTCTAGAGAAAAAGGTCTGCACACTAATCTTCTTTCCCACCCCTCCCCATGACTTCCAGTGTACTAAAACTGCTGGAAGATTCTCTCTGGCACATATCATAATCTCCAGCTTTTAACAATAGCTACACTCAGTAATCACCAACAGGAATGGTGAAGAATGAAAAAGAGCAATACAAAATAGATGTGAAAGATCAGCTCCTCACATGGTCTCTTTTATAGCTAAATGTTGCCTCTGTAAAGAGCTCAGACATTTTGAAGATCTATTTACTTCATTAGGAGAGGTAATCATACAGGAACCAAATCTGTTCCTTCTTTCTCATTCAATTTCCCCTAGCAAGTTCTGTCCTTTAACTGACTACCAAAATAAGGTGCAAGATAATGGAATTTATTAATGTAAGAGAGAGGTATCCCAGTCTACATGAGCCAATGTGCAGCAGACATTCTAAGGGGTAGAAGTACCAGTCCACTATTGATGAGTTTTGAAAACCTGACAGTAGAGACTATGATCCCAGTACATAAAGCACGGCTTTGGTTGTGCAAATCACACAGTGAAAAAACGAAAGTTGTTGCCTGACAGATGATGTGCACCAACACACAAGAGAGCTCACCTAGCCCTGGTATTGCACAGTATTTTTTCTGAAGGTAGAGAGAACACTCTGGCCATCATCCTTTGGTGATGATTAGGATATGAGTTCACCTTTTGTACAGGAGGATCTTGCCATTAGGACAGTGTAACATGTTTTAAAAAGGGTAATTTTTCTCTGTTTTTTTCACAGGTGAAGAAAAAGAGACAAAGTGAACCAAGTTACCCAAGGCCAATGAGAAGTTTAGTAACAGAGTCTGAATCAGATGTTGGGCTGTCTAGTGGGTCAGCATCAATTATTCAGGTATTCAAAGAGCTGTGTTATTTACTAATGTAAATGTGTCCACACTAGAGGGTGCTGCACTGCTTTTCTAAAGTAATTTCCTGTATTTCTTTTATTTAAGCTCATGCTGAGCTCAAGTAGAACTTTCTGGTTGACAGCGAAGATCTAAAGAACAGGAACTATTCTTGGGTAACTGAATGTAGGCATGTAGTTTTGCTTTAGAGAATTACGTTCCTAAGGAGGAAAAGAATCTCCTTTTTAGATCAATGAAATGCAAAGGCATTTTCCCAGGAAATACTGTACACATACATAACTGTACATATAAATAATCTCCTTTACTCATAAAAGCAGTTAAAAAAAAGAAAATAAAATAAGAATTTTAACAGATGTAGTGGAACAGAACTTGTAAGTGTTTCTTAAAAACAGTTTCAATCAAAATGTTGACAGTCAAATATTTATGGTAAAATATGTAGATATAATAGATTGTTTTATGAATATCAATTTTACCAGTAGCAGTCTGACTTCAAATATCTTTTAAAAGTACACATACAGATTAAAAAAATCGACCCAGGCTCATTCTCCATGAAAATTAAGAAAAATAACTTTAATTAAATCAACAAAAAACCTCTCAAGCTGAAAATTATGTGGGATGAATGTATGTAGTTCAGGGACTGTGAACACAGACTAGATATGACATCAGGATCAACAACACTTCTAATCAGTCAGGGGGGTGGGTGAGACTCTGCTCCTTTTAGAAGGGAATAAATTCAGGGAAACCTTGTTGAGGTTAATGATGGCATTAATTTAAGATTTTAGCATCAGTGTCATGCTGCCAAAGCTGTGTCCTTAGCAAGGAACATGCATACGCATGCATGCACAGATATGCATGTGTGCACATATAGAGAATGCAGACATCAGCATGTCTCAGCTACATTCTGTGGAACAATTTTGTTTGGCCTGAGAGTGGGAAATAAATTCTGCTGCTGGGAACATAAGAGCCCAGAATAGCTATTATAGAAGGAGTTAAAGGTTAGTTTTCTCAATGGGCAACTCAACAGACTCTAAATCAAACACCAGTGAGAGAAGCCTTACCATGTGGAATTGAAATGGACACAAATTATTCTGCTTTTTTTTCCTAAGTTTTCTTCTGTATTACAATTACCTTATGCTGGCTTTAGCCAAATTAGTGCATCTCTCACACTTTTAGATACCAGACTGCGCATATTTGTGAGAATTAATACACTATCTGCATACAGACCTAAGAAAGGCACGTCCTTTCTTAGAAAGACCTGCTTTCATCAAACCATGGCTTCTTCTTGATCTTAGGGTGGATAAGGTCCATAAGGTGCACAGGCATGCTCTCTGCAAATTTATACTCAGGATTACAATTTGCATAGCATCCTTCATTAAGTTTGTGAGAATGTTGGATTACTCTGCTGACAAATTTATGAGATGAATTGGAAGGTTGTCAATAATTCAATTAAGCTGCTACTAGTAATTTTTCAATATAATAATATATTTTCAATATATTTCAATGAAATTGTGTATTCAATATATTTTAAATACATTCCGGTAGCCACTGTTTTAAGTCCTTTTAAAATGACTGCATAGCAGTGGAACTTGTTACATGTGAACCTGAAAAGGTAATATGGCTGGGAAATTGTGGTATGTATTGATTAATGCTGAAAAAAATGTCTCCTAGCTTCTATCAGAGAGGTAGCTGCTGGAATTGAAGGGAAGAGACTTCTAAATTAAAAAGCACTCTCCACAGCAGCTAGTCAATGCTGCACTTGAGTGCACATTTTGCAGCTTTCCACTGACTATCCCCAATTTCTGTGTTGAATTATCAGTTCTCTTCAACTTCAGACTCACATGGCACATCTGGTTTCCTTGTTCCCTGACTTTGTGGGAAGTCCCACTTGCCTTGACACAGGTGCTCCATGGCACACTTTGCTACAGCAAAAGCTCTGCCCTCACATATCTGCTGGTTATGGTCCTTTAGAGCTGCCATAAAAACAATTGCTTTCATGTTTGGATTAAAACAGTAAGCAAACTTACTGAAGTCAGAGGTGACCGTTTTATCAGAAACTCTAGCAAGTTCTTCTGAAATTCAGAGGAGGCTTTTTTGTCAGGGGAGATAATTACAGGTGCATGAATAACGTGTCACCGACTTTTGTCCTCCGGCTTTGCCTGTTGTCTGATGTGGCTCCATGCAGCTGCTCAATGGACCATGACAACTCCCTACCTTGCTAAATTCCCCTTCAGCAGCAGTCACTTCAGCAAACATATTCTGAATGTTTTTTCCACTGGTACTCTTGATGTCTTAAGTTTTAGCTTCCATCTTTTTCAGATTGTGTGCTGCCTAGGTGTGTAGTTCTGAGCCTCATAATAAGTGCTAGTAAGCTCTCTTCACAGAGTAGGCAGAAAAAACAAATCCTTTCCCAGAAGGAGACCAAGAACAACTGTTACAAATTTTTGGGCCCAAAAGCATAAGCAACGGTGGACTGAAGAGAGAAAACAAGAAAGATGGAACTTCATAATGCGAAGCTGTAATTGGACAATTAAACCCCAATATGGAAATGTACCAAAACTTATAAAAGTGTAGGACCTTGTGACCAGTTGTCTGCTTTATGACCATTTTAAGTCCATCTTGAGTGTAGCCCTGGCCAGGCTCTTGTACTGCCCAAGGTGTATCCTTAAAGGCCTTTTAATAAATACCTACTTTATTCTAGCCCTGTCCATTCTCTGTTCCAGGTCAGCCTTCCCAAGGCATCACCTTGCACGTGCCATCGCTCAGACTGCAGGGCTGATAAGGGCCCCAGCAGAACTGAGTTGCTCAGTCTGCGAAGGTTGGGAGGATGCTCTCCCAGTAAGCAGGAGCTGCACAAGGCAGATCACAGCAACCTGTTTCTGAACCCTGGTTTTGGAGACAGACAGTCTAAGGTCAGGGCTCTGAGTTGCACCTACCGTTTCAGCATCTTTTGACACTGGAGATACTCATCTTATGAAAATAAATGGAAAGGAAGCAGGAGGAAAAGGAGTACAGATAAAGCCAGACAGGGGCAAAACATGGTGTATCCTTCCCTTCCATTGGCATAAAATGCATTGGAGTTCCATTATCATTGTGCTCTCTGCATCTTCCTGTCCAGCACATGGTATGTAGATTTCACAGATGTCAGATGATATTGCAGAACATGTGTTTGAAATCCAGGCACGCAAACTGTCAGTTATTATTTACATTCAGTGGATTGCCATTGACCAAAGAAGATGACGCTGGACTTTCATTGCATTTGCTGATAGTAGAGAAGCTCTGCACATCATGAGAGCTTGGCCGTGTGAGAGGTGAGATGCTGAGGTGCTGGAAGTCTTGCTTCATACCAGGAGAGTGAGAGGGACAATGCTTTTGTTGCTGTTTTCCTCACCACTGGTACCTGCACAGTGAAGCCTGAGGGCTAGGCTAGCCTGAGATCCAGCCTACTAGCAGTGCAATCAGTTGGTCTCTGTCACTTGAAGCAGGGAAAAGGTGTCTGTGTCTCCTGATGTCTGGTGCAGAAGTAAGAGACACAGTATTGGCTGTTTTCAATAAAAGTATAAACCCTTATTGCAAAAGTGGTTTTGGACATGGGAAGGCCAGGCAGAGAGTGCAAAGCCTCAAGCAAACACTTGCTGTTTCACTCTGAAGAACCTTTTATCATCATTAAACCAGCTACAATTACTTTGAAGGTCTCCAGTAACTTTTCTCTGTAGATCAGCAGGAAATTAATCCTGAAGTTGAGAAAATATGTGTTCCTCTGTGGCTCTTTACCTACGAGCTTTTCATGCTTCTCTGATTTTTCTCTATGTTGTTCTGTGCGACACAGAAATAGACGACTTTTTTCTCTTTTTTGTCTCTAAGTAACTTGTGTCTTCAGACAAGATGCTTTACCTGGTCCTCAGGTTATCCTACATTTAACCTCCCTGTGAGATGTGCTCTTCCTGTATTTCTTACCACATTATTTGTAGGGAGGGAAGAATCAGCATCTAATCTAGAAGACAAGAGCACACTCACATCTTTTACCACAGAGGAGGAATCGGATCACTGGTGATTCAGATGGAGCACGATGCAGGGAGAGATGTAATTTGTGATTTCTCAGGCTCACTTTCAAACTAGATCTCCAAAACTTGTATATTTAAACATGCCTAAAATGCACACTTCTTCTCCCACACTGTTTGATTTATGATTCAGTGTGGTGCCTCTGTTCTCCAAGGCTTGTCTGCAAAGCCAAATCATCCAACAGAACAGCTAGCTGGTGACCTTAGACCTTTAACCCAATCACCAGCAATGTCTGCTGACTCTTATATTTCAAATCCTGATGGATCACGTGGGTGGGCTGTTTTATTTGCACGTGGCACTATTTGTATCTTGTGTTAAAAACCTAGGAAACTGCATATATATATATATACACACACACATATATATATAAATTGCACCACATGTTGCCAAGAGAACATAAGAGGTAAAAGTTGAGTCCTTGGGAGTTAGGTAATGCCAAAAACACTTGAACTCCCTCATGTGCGCACATTATGAAACGGTCTCTACTTACAAGATCACATTACTCCTGTTTCCACAGGTCAGACAATACTAGGTGCTGTAAGCCAGAAGAGAGCTTGATTCTATGTCTCTCCTGCTCCTGTGACAGAAATTAGGGGGTAAAATGCAAACCATCAAACTGTGAGGAACAGGGTATTTTGGCAACAGGTGTAAGCAAGAAAATCATCTGGTTGAGACGTAACACCTTCAAGGTGTGTGGCAATGTTTGGCACAAACATCTTGATAAAAGATTACATCTGCCTTCATACTATTCCCATGTGGTGTGGTCTGCCCTTGGGACTTTATGCTGAAAATTGTAATTAGGACTAGCAGTAAGATTCACTGGCACAGGAAAAGTAGAACAGAAGGGAAAGAGTCATAGAGACAAAATGTATTTTTCTTTCTGCTGTACACGAGTGTTCCAGAGGTGTGGGAAAGGGAAGGGGTTTCATAAGAATAAATTGCAGAGTTATGTGACAGGTCAGCAGTTCTATTAGGTTTGTCCTTCACATTGATGAGGAGTATCAAACTCCATGCATTCAGGCACTTCGTGAGTTTTTTATTGTTTATTCCAGGGAGCACAGTAAACCTACTCTCCCCGGGCATGTCCGGTGGTCTGCTACACAGCAACCCTTTTTCTCTGTTGTAAAGAAAAAAATAATTGAGAAAAAGGAATTAAAAAGTGGAGGAAATTGAAGGGAAAAAAAGAGTGTAAACACAACCTGAAAGTGAAAAATATATTCACTTTGCCAAAACTTCATTCATAACAGTAAGAACATGTTTATTGATGTTGAATTAACTTCAAACAAACACCCAGGACTGAGGAAAAATGGGTGTTGACTAGAAAAATGGCATAGGAACAGAATAGATGAAAAATGTCCTCAAGGTCAGTTTTAGGACATCTGTTGTTCATAACATGTGTCTATATATAAATATAAAATTACTTGGATGAGGGTGTTGAAAACCTAAGCAATATCCAGCTCTAGTTTCCGTTTGCTCACTCTGGAGTAATTCCACAGACCTCAGTGGAGAAGATCCAGATTTACCCTAGTTAAAAGGTGGAGAGCACAGTCTAACTCTAAGAGCTCAAAACTCTGAGAGCTCAGAGTTTACAGATGATGCAGAGGTTGAACAAATAGCATGGAACAGCAGATTCCAAGAGATTTGGATTATATTGAGAATTGGAGCTGGCAGATGGGAAATGCAGTTCATTGTCAAAATGATACAATAATGAGGCTGAATTCAAGGATACAATCTAGGGAATAACTGCTACATTCAGTAAACATCATAACTAGAAAAGAGATTAAGGCAAAATTATAGAATCCCTCAGCCTGTTACACAGCTACAGTAAATAGAAAGGCCTGTGAGGTATGTAATTAAGTGCTGTAGTAGACGTAAAGAATATTAAAGAAGATGCACAATAGTCATAGTATCTATGGCACTGCCTAAGCAATTGTCTCTGCTTCTAATTGTCACTGTACAGAAAAGCTATCCTACCATTTTCCTCACCTCTGAGAAGGCCTAGCACTGATCTGGGCAATGCAAGTTCGGAGAAAGGACACCTTGGTGTGGTTTTGTCTCTGTCTTTTCTTCCAGTATAACTGTGAGATCCCAGTCAACAGATGGAGGTGGAGAACATGTCAGTGACACACAAGCATTGCATACCCTCACAAGAAAGACTTTAAGCCCTGAGTTCCCCCAGAGAAAAATGTTTTAGGCTGGTAGGTATGCCAGCATTTCAGGAAATCTATCTCATTTTTCTAGGACGTGTATGTTGGTCCAGGCGTGTGATGAATTTGCAATAACCAGAGTGAACAGAAAAGATTCAAGAGGAGACATTCTATCTCTATCCCCACATTTACCATTTGGGCTGGCACCATTCTCAGTCCCACACTGAGAGAGACCAAAAGAAACCTTGTCCAAAAACCTATAAGCACCAAGGAGAGTGTGCTCCTCTGATACTCAAGAAGGATGTACTGGTAACAACTGATACAGAGCAGGCAGAGGTACTCACTGAGTTCTTTTCCTGAGTCTTCATCAGCAGTCAGGTTTCCCACTTTCCTTCAAGACCCCCACTCTGTGGGTAGGTGTGAGGGAGTGAAGTCCATTTCACTGCAAGCAAAATGCAGGTGTGGGATCACTTGATGGAGCTAAATAGCCACCAGCCTATGGGACCTGATGAGATACATCACAGGGTTCTGGGGGAACTGGCTCATGTTGTTGCCAAGCCACTCTCCATCATCATATTTGGGAACTCATGGCAGTCAAGTAGAAGCCCCTGAAGACTGGAAAATGGGAATTGCTCCAGTTTTAAATTAAATTGCTCCCAGTTTTAAAAAGGGGAAACAGGAAGGAAAAGGAAAAGGGGTACTATGGACTGGCAAGCCTCACCTCTATGCCTGGGAAGACCATGGAGTGGATCCTCCTAGAAAGTATGCTATAGCACATTAAGAGACAATGGGGTGATTCAAGGCAGCCAGCACAGCTTTACTAAGGGCAAAGCGTGTCTGATCAGTCTGGTGGCCTCTGGGGTGATAGCAATGGTCGAAAGGGAAAGACTGACAGATGTCACCTACCTAGATTTCTGTAAGGATTTTGATACCGTCCCACATCACATCCTGATGTCCAGACTGGAGACACATGGATTTGATAGATGGACTATTCGGTGGATAAGGAATTAGCTGGATGGATGCAACCAGAGGCTTGTGGCTCTGTGTCCAGGTGGAAGCTGGTGACAAGTGATGTCAATCAGGGGTCTCTGCTGGCACTGGTGCTCTTCAATATCTTCATCAATGACACAGACAGGTGGGGTTGAGGGCATCCCCAGCAGGTTTGGAGACGACACAAAGCTGAGCAGTGCAGCTGACACAACAGAAGGATGGAATATCATCCAGAGGGACCTGGATGAACTTGAGAATTGGGCCTATGAACTTCATGATTGTATGCATCTATTATGAAGAGGAATATTTTTGAGGATTCAGGTTACTTACAAAGGGCACGTATTGCACCTTCCCTCTTCATAAAGCATACCCTTACATTAATTAACTTACTTGACAGATTCCTATAAAATATAGAGATGAAAGTAACATATTAATTGATGACTAATTTTTTCTTCTGGAAGGGAGTGAGAGAACATTAGTTCCTATACTATAAATTTATGGTCTCTGTTCAACAGTTTACCTTTTCTAATTTCATGATTCTGCCCTTAATAATTAGTAGTCCTGCCAGGATCACTCTGGAGCCAAAAGCTGACGTGTTGATCACCTTTTGTCACAATACTATTGATTTTGATAAAAATAGCAAGAGACTGAGGCTAAAGGTTTGATTTAATTTTCTGCTTTGTTTTTCCAAAATCAACCTCCTTTATAAAACAGTTTTTGGACATTTTAGTGGACTAGGGTTTTCTTATCTGACTCTGACTTTTTCTGTCTCCTTTGATATTTCCTCTGTGAGGGCAATTCTGGATTATACAGGACACCACTAGTTGTAGCTTTTCCAGCATTTTCCTAGCCAGTAGTTGCCTCGTTCTCATTTTGGCAAGCAGGTGAGCAACTCTGAACACGGCTTTACCTGCACAACTCTCTGGCAGGGAGGGGCTTTAATGCCAAGAAAAAGAGTAGGAGGGAAAAATGCATGAGCTAGAAGTGAACACAGGACACTTGCTGTGGATCAGCTGGTGTTTGCCAGCCACATGTCTAAGCCCTTGCATTTTATAGAGAGGTATCTTTGCTCTCATGGCACTGACACCGTCCTTCTCTGGCAAAAAAATAGTTCCTGCCAGTACTTCACAAAAAAATCACAGCGGACATCCAACATTCAGAAACTGAAAAAGGATCTGCAAGTTACTGCTGAAGAAGAAACACACCCCCCCCGCCC
>WAAE01024133.1:8612-20225 GCA_013400495.1 Nicator chloris
CGTGTCCCCACCGTGTCCCCGCTGTCCCATCACCATGTCCCGCTGTCCCCTCATTGTATGCCCGCTGTCCCCAACCCCCCGCAGTGTCCCCACTGTCCCATCGCCACGTCGAGGAGGGGGCCGGGGGTCTGCGGAGGCTCCTCCTGCCGCAGCGGCGGCGTCGCCGGCCGAGCCCGGGGACCCGAGAGGTCCCGGAGTCGCCGGTGCGGGCGGAGCGGGGCCGGACCGGGTGGCGAGGGGCGGCCCCCGGCCCCGACCCCTCGGGGGTGCCCCGGGTGGGGCTCGGGGTGCGGGTCCGGGTGCCGGGGAAGGGGTCTGGCTCCTGCCTCTCCCCCCGCCCCGTGCGGGGTCTCACACACGCTCGCTTTCCGCCCCGAAAGAACTTTTCCCGGCTTGACTTTCCCGTCTTTTATTGGGATTTCCTGCGGGCGCGGAGCGGGCAGCGCAGCGGAGCTGCCGCCGGTGCCATCCCTGTCCCTTGTCCTCATCCCTGTTCCTCTGGGGGTGGCCTGGCTGAGGAAGGACGGGGACAGGGCCCTCTGCCGCTTTGGATCTGCATCACCCGGGGATGCTCCTTGGGAGCAGGGGACAGCGGGGACAGCGGGGCTGGCGCGGGGCAGAGGGACAGAGCATTCCCGGCCCGATTCCAAGGGCTGGATGCTGGGAGGGTTTTTGTTCTGGGCTGAGTTCTGCCTTCTGTCGAGGCCGTGCCTCAGCCCCACGTGACGGCACTTTCGAGGTTTGCAGAATTCCCGGCCCCGCTCCAGCCGCTCCTGGCGCCGTTCCCGGCTCCAAGGCACACACGGCCCCGATTCGAGCTGGCTCAGCACTTCCCGGGATGTCAGGAATTTCCTGGAGCAGCGCCGGGCGGCTGCCGCATCCCGCTTGGAGATGCCTTAAAGGCGCCGCGGCTTTTCCCGGCAGGAATCCTTCCCGGAATCCTGCTCTGGTCCCCCGCACCCCACAAGCAGAGCGGGGCCAAACCCACCGAGCAGTGCTGGGACAGTCTCTCTCCAGGGCCGTGTCACTGTCCCCGTGTCCCTTGAATCCTTCCCGCAGGGATGTTCCCAAGGAATCTCTCCCAGCCCGTGCTCCAGTTTGGGATTTCACCTGGCCTGGCTGAACCTCCTCACGTTCCCATGGTCCCACCTCCCAGGCGTGCCCAGGTGTGCTCCCATCCTTCCAGTGCCACCTGCGGGGGACAACCCCCCCTGCACAGCCCTGGTGTCGTGCGGGGCCGGGGCTGCAGCTCCAGAAGGTCCCGGAAGGTTCCAGAGGGCCCCGTGGTTGTTGGGGCCCCGGGATGTCCCGTTGTGACGTGGCAGCCGTGCCGTGCCCCGATGCCAGTGAGATCCCCAAGGGTTCCCATTCCCAGGAGAGCCCCTCCCTCAGGAGCAGCAGCTCCCGGATCCCTCTGGAGATGCCCCTGGAGGAGCCGAATCCCAGCTCCCGGCCGGCCCAGGGGCTGCGGAGGCTCCGCTCCCAGGAAGGACAGGGGATGTTGGCCATGGGGCAGGAAAAGTGGGAATTCTGCGGTCCCCAAGGGCTGTGCCAAGGAGGACACAGCAGAGATCCACAGGGATGCCCAGGGCACGCAGAGAGATCCCGAGGGATGAGCCAGGGCAAAGTCCACGGGTACAAAGATCTGTCCCAATGGCTGGACTTAATCACCCAAGAGATGTCCCAGATGGAAGAATTCATCGACCAAGAGCTGTGCCAGGAGAAAGCCAGGAGAGACCAGGAACTGCGCCAAGGGCAAGGCAATGGATACGAGGATCTGTGCCAGCGGGAAGAATTCACCAACCAAGAGTGGTGCCAAGGAGAAGCCAAGGGATCCCAAGAGTGGTGCCGAGGAGAAGCCAAGGGATCCCAAGAGTTGTGCCAAGGGGAATCCAACAGATCCCAAGAGTTGTGCCAGGGGGAAGCCAACAGATCCCAAGTTGTGCCAAGGGGAATTCAAAGGATCCCAAGCGTTGCGCCAAGGGGAAGCCAATGGATCCAAGAGTGGTGCCAAGGGGAATCCCATGGGGAATCCAAAGGATACAAGGATCTGTCCCCGTGGGAAGACTTCAGTAGCCAAGGGATGTCCCACTGGGAATACCGCACCGACCCAGGGAAAGCCGAAACACCCCGGAAGCGGTGCCGACGGGGAGTCCCAAGAGACCCAGAGCTGTGCCAGGGGGAAGTCAACGGATACAAAAGCGTGTCCCAATGGGAAGATCTGATCAACCAAGAGATGTCCCAGATGGAAGAACTCATCGACCAAGAGATGTCCCACGTGGAAAACGTCATTGACCAAGACCCGTGCCAAGGAAAAGCCAAGAGACACCAGGAACGGCGCCAAGGGAACGTCAACAGATACAAAACTGTGTCCCAATGGGAAGACTTCATCCACCACGAGATGTCCCAAATGGAAGAATTCACCAACCAAGACATGTCCCAAACGGAAGAATCCATCGACCACGAGATGTCCCAAATGGAAGAATCCATCGACCACGAGACGTCCCAAACGGAAGAATTCACTGACCAAGATCCCTGCCAAGGGGACACCAGGAGACACCCAGAGCAGAGCCAAGGGAATGTCAAGGGATACAAAACCCTGTCCCAATGGGAAGACTTCATCAACCAAGAGATGTCCCAGTGGGAAAGACTTCCTTGACCAGGAGCTGTGCCCAGGGCCAGCTGCCAGAGCGGGGGGCACATGCCAGCCCACGCCATCGGCGCCCTGCAGCCCTGCCCATCCTGACCTCCAGGGCCTTTCCCACACCCAGGGCCCCTCTCCGGACCCTGGCACTGATCCCACCTTTGGGAAGTTCAGCATTCCCAGGGATTTAATCCGAGTTTCCCCTTCTGACCCACCTGGCTGAAGGCCATGGGAGAAATGGTTCCTGCGTGCTCCCCAAAAAGGCAGCGGGTGCCCCAAGCCCCGGCTCAGGTCATTAAAGGAATTCCTGAATTCCTGAGGCTCTCCTGGCTGCTAATGAGCCCCAAGGAGGGGTTGAGTGCTCCAGAGAGGTCCCCAAGTTTGGAATGTCACCATGGAACTGAGGGGGCTGGGGGCAGGTTGGGTGCAGGGCAGGGACTCATGGAATCATGGAATTGTTTGAGTTGGGAAAAACCCTGAGACCGTCGAGTCCAGCTCTGCCAAGGCCACCAGTGTCCATGTCCCCAAGTGCCACATCCACAGGGCTGGTAAATCCCCCCAGGAATGTGGACTCCACCCCTGCCAGGGCTGGACAGCCCTTTCCAGGAAGGAGTTTTCCCAATATCCCATCTGTCACAGCCTGAGGCCGTTCCCTCTCCCCCTGTCCCTGTTCCCTGGGAGCAGATCCCAACTCCCAGCTGGCTCCAGGAATTCAGAGAGTTGTGCAGAGCCAGAAAATCCCCCGTGATCCTCCTTTTCTCCTGGCTGGGCCCCTTTCCCAGCTCCCTCAGCCACTCCTGGAGCTCCAGACCCTTCCCACGACTCTCTCCATCGATCCCCTGGATCTCCGGCGTCACCCAGAGTCACCAAACCCCAAGGCACGACCCCAAACTCACGTGCTGGGGTAACTATACAGTGAGAACATTTATTTCTGGGGGACACCTGGAACAGTCTCTCCCACGCTGGATGATCGGAGACACAAATCCAACCCTCTCCTGGTTTGGGTTTCGTCTGTTCCCAGCTCGGATTTTTTACACCATGGCTGCTCCTTCCCGACCCCAAATGACAAAGGAAATCCAAACACACAGAACTAACTGGCCCCAAAGCGTCGTTCCTGGGAAGCTCCATCACCTGGAGCTCGGCTCTTCCCCGCCGTTATCCTGCTGCTTGGCCATGAATTTCTGTGGAGAAGGGAGAAGAGATGGTGCTGCAGGGATTTTCCAGGATCATCGCCAGGAACACCTGGGCCAGGTTCAGTCAGCTCCTCCCGCGGCCAAGGTGGGATCTGTCCCATAAAACCCCCCAAATCTGGCTCCCAGGACGACATTGACACGGGAAGCTCCCGAGGGGAACGTGGCCAAATCTCAGGGATCAGGATTCCCCACAATCTGGGCATGGAATAAAAATATTCCCTATTCCCACGGGCTGCGTATTCCCAAACCCCACCAAACGTGAACTCCCAGGGAACTCTCCGCAGCCCTGAATCCCAGGATTTGGGGGGATATTCCCGTTTTCCCGGGCCGTACCTCCATGTTTTGCCGGTGCAGGGGGGTCCTGCAGTGGTTGATCATGGAGGGTTCGTCGGCGTAGAAGAGGGAGCAGATCTGGCAGAAGAATCCAGCCTTGGGGACCAGGATATCCAGAGCTGAGGAGACACCACAGTCACCACACACAGCTCTGAGAAATATTCCAACCTCCCGGTCCTTTAGCCAAATCTGGGGAATTTGTGATTCTTCAGGGGGAAATTACAGTTCTTCAACATTCCAGAAATCAGGTTTTTCACCCAAGCTGGTCCCTGCCCCGTTTCAAGCCACAGGTCATCTCCATTTCCAATAAACACATCATTTTCTGGGAATAAAGCAACCAATCCCATGGAAGTTGGAGCAATTCCTGAAGGACTGACCCCATGGAAAAGTGATCCATGTTGGAGCAGTTCCTGAAGGACTGACCCCATGAAAGTGTGACCCACATTCCTGAAGGATTGACCTCACGAAAAAGTGATCCATGTTGGAGCAGTTCCTGAAGGAATGACCCCATGGAAGTTGGAGCAGTTCCTGATGGACTGACCCCATGGAAGTTGGAGCAGTTCCTGAAGGAATGACCCCATGGAAGTTGGAGCAGTTCCTGATGGACTGACCTCACAGAAGTTGGAACAATTCCTGAAGGACTGACCCCATGGAAAAAATGACCCAGCACTGGAGCAGTTCCTGAAGGAAAGACTCCATGGAAAAGTGACTCATGTTGGAGCAGATCCTGAAGGACTGACCCCATGGGAATTGGAACAATTCCTGAAGGACTGACCCCAGGGAAGTTGGAGCAGTTCCTGAAGGACTGATCCCATGGGAATTGGAACAATTCCTGAAGGATTGACCCCATGGAAGCTGGAGCAGTTCCTGAAGGAATGGCCCCCTGGAATTCACTACATCTCTACAACCCCATTTCACAGCCCTGGTAGCAATTCCCTCCTTTCCAGACACTGTTGGGAATAAAACTCGCCAGAGGATGGGAAACCTCAGGAGACACCACACTGCACATGGCTAATAACCAAGAATTCCACCTGGATTTGGGAATTTCAGGAAAAAAAGGAACTTTCCATGTGAGGCTTCCAAGTTTATCCAACTGGTTACACATGGATTTGGAGGAGCCAAGAAAAACCACGGATTCTGGGCCCTGACTCTGAGGTTCCCTGTAGTTGTGAGGCACGGGAGGAGTTCCCAAGTGGGCAGGAAAGAATATTCCAGCCAGGAAAACCTGGAGCATTTCGGGGGATTCCTTTGGATTTACCTTTGGGAGTGCTCTGCGTCTTGGGGACACCCGGAAGAGGCGTTTTTTTCTGCTGAGGCTTTGGTTCTGCCTCTTCTGTTCCCAGCTGAGCTGCTGGAGAAACGCACATTGGGATGGAACCATGGAACAGAATCACGGAATGATGGAATGGAATCGTGGAATGGTTTGGGTTGGGGGGGACCTAAGGGACATGGACAGGGACACCTTCCACCAGCCCAGGTGGCTCCAAGCCCCGTCCAACCCGGCCTCGATGTTCCTCACCTTTTGGCTTGGAGATTTCAGCCATTTCCTCCTCTGGATTTGTATCTCCCAGAATTCCCATTTCTTCTGGTCCTGCAACAGCAACAATATCTTCGTCATCTTCATCCTCGGGTGGGTTTTTCCCTGGGAAAGCGTTTTCCTCCTCCTCATCACCGACTTCATCAACTGTAACAAAGTTTAGTTCCTCCTTGAGGTGATTGAAGTCGGCCAGGAAATCGTCCTCGTCCTCGTTAACCTCATCCAGAGTCACCAGAGGATTGTCCTCGTTGTCCTCCTGGATCTCATCCACGGTCACCAAGGCGTTGGGATCGTCGGGCACCTGGGAGGCCGCGCAATCCCCGGGGTTGGTTTTGCCCTCCTCGGCGGCGCTCAGCTCCGCGGGCTCGTTCAGGGGCAGCTCCTCCACCTCCCCGATCTCATCCACGGTCACCAAGGGCTCGGCCTTCAGATCCCGCTCCTCGAATTCCGCCCGCGGCCCGTTCCCGTGGGAGCCCGGCTCCTCCAGCTCCGAGAGCTCGTCCAGCGTCAGCAGCGCCTGCGGATCCTTCACCGCCTCCGACAGCTCCTCCTCTTCCACCACCTCATCCACCACCATCAGGCCCTGGGGGTCGACGCCCGGCAGCGGCACCGGGGCGTCCTCCTCCTCCCCGATCTCATCCAAGGTGACAAAGGACAGCTCACCTTCGGCTCCGCCACTCTTCCCTCTCCTCTTCTTGGAGGCCAGCTCCGAACGGTTGGCTTTGGGAGCTTCTTTTCTCTTCCCCCTGGGAGGGTTTCGCCGCGGGGCTGCCGGAGACTCGGCTTCCTCCAGCACCTCGTCCACCGTGACAAACTCGTCCAGGTTAAACGGGAAGAGCTCTTCCTCCTGGGAATGGAATATTCAAGTGTCATCTCCAGGAGGAACAGCCACGCGGGGATCCCAGCGGGGAGAAAAGGAACTCCGAATTTGATCGGAGGGTCAGGAAAAGACAAGGGGTCAGGGCTTAAACGGCAGCATTGCGCTGAGTAATTAATTTAATTAATTTCATTAAACTCGGGTTTAGTTCAGGAAGCCAAAGCCCTTTGGACAAATCGCAGCGGATCGATAGGGGATAAAATTCCATGGGTAAAATTCCATGGATGAAATTCTACGGATAAATTTCAGTGGAAAAAATTCAACGGATGAAATTCAGCAGATAAAAATCAATGGATAAAATCCAATGGATGAAATTCAGTGGATTAAATTCAATTGATACAAAATTCAGTGGATGGAATTTAGTGGGTGAAATCCAATGGATAAAATTCAGTGAATGAAATTCAATGGATAAATTTCAATGGAAAAAATTCAACGGATGAAATTCAGCAGATAAAAATCAATGGATAAAATTCAATGGATAAATTTCAATGGAAAAAATTCAATGGATAAAATTCAGTGGATTAAATTCAATGCATGAAATTCAATGGATAAAATTCAGTGGATAAAGGACAACGAATAAAATTCAATGGATAAAATTCAACAGATAAAATTCCTGCCAATTCAAAGTTCTGGGTCCAAAGGAACGGGTGGCCCATCCCAAATGATGCCTCTGATTTCTTCCATCAATAATTCCGAATTTTCGTTACTTTTTCTGCCAAAATGTTCCATCCTGCCCTCACATTTTCATGCATATTTAACACAAGCTGAAACTGGGATTTGGGGATGGATTTACGGGATCTGATCCCAGCTGGGACTTCCTGGTGGTCTGGGCTCTGAGCCTGGGAACTGGGATCCAAAGGGAAACTGATCCCAAAGGGATTCCAGCATCCCAGAGTCCACGGGATCCATGGACACTGGATGGGAAAAGGGCAGGAATCTGGTGATCCCACTGTGTCAAGAGAGGAAAGATTCCTGAGAGCAGGAATGTCACGGAATCCTGGAATGGTTTGGGTTGGAAAAGCCCTTAAATCCCATCCAATCCCACCCCCTGGAACATCAAAACTCCCCTTTTCCATGCGCTCCATCCTTTTAATCCCACCGTTTTCCATCCTCACCTCCTTCTGTTTTCCAGCACCGCCGGCACCGCTTTTCCAAGCTGCAGCACCGCCCCCACCAGGAGCCTGCAAAATGGGACAAAAAATTCCATGAAATCCCAGGAAATGCCAATCCTCACCGAGCACAGCTTTGTTTGGATCAAGGAGCTGCTCCGGGATGTCCCCATGGCTCCAGGGATTTGCCACCAACAGGTGACAGCTGGCTCAGGAGCCTCTTTTCCATCTGTGCCAGGGCTTGGAAAAACAAATTCCAGCTCCTCAGAGGACACGGAGTTTATTCCCACTTGGAGCTGCTCCAAGGAATTTGGTTTGGATTCGCTTCTGAAACAACTTCCATAGGATTTTCCAACCAGCTCCACCCTGGTGTTGCAGCTAAAAGGAACTGGTTGCCCAGCAGCTCCTCTGGTGGCCCAGGGATTTATGGAAAAGGGAAAGGAATGATCCCGGAATCCCAGAGCGGGAGAAGGCCAGGGAATATCGGCATTCCTGCCCTGCTCACCTGATTCCCGCCGGGATCTTCCCGCGTGCCAGACGTTCCGCTCTCTCCCTGCTGGCTCTGCTTTGAACTCGCCTGAGATTCCAGCTGGGAATCCTTTTCCTGCTGGGATGAGCTCTTCCCGCTGTCTCCCTGTGCATCCACTCCGGAATTTCCGTTCCCTTTCCACTGGCTGTTCCCAACTCCCAGCTGAGCCGCGGCTTTGGGTGGGATTTTCCTCTCTGGCCCCGCTTTGGGGGAGATTTTCTGCTCCCCAGCTTTTCCCAGGGAAGGCTCGCTGATCCTGATGGGAATTCTCTGCTTCAGGATATCCGGGACGGACACCACTGCCCTCAAAAGGGTTTTCCCAAGGCAAGATTCCTTCAGGGATGCAGTGAGATTTACCGGAGCCGCCGCGCAGCTTTGGTTGGATTTTGCAGCTCCCATCCCTTTATTTTGTGGCATTTTAACCGAACCTCCCACGTGGATCTCACCAACGGCATTCCCAGAGTTTTCCCCACCCTTGGATGGTATTTTTCCAGGTGTTTTCTCCAGCTCTGTCTCAGCCTTCCCCAAAACCTTCCCCGGATTTTCCCCGATTTTGAGCACGGATTCCTCTGCCGTCCCTTCTCTCTCTGCTCTGGCCACATCCAATTTTTTCCCTGGAGCATCCATGGTTTTTGGGACAGCTTTTCTCTCCGTGGCCGTTTCATGGCTGCTTTTCCCAGCCTCGGGAACGGGCGTTTTTTCCCGAGCAGCCGGCTCCGTGCCGGGCCGGGTGACACCCGGTGACACCGCGGGAGCCTCAGCCGAGCTCGGGGACGTTCCCGGGATGGCTCCCGGCGTTTCTCCGGCTGGCATTGCCTTGCTGGATGATTCCAGAGCTTCCACGGCGGGAGCAGAGAGCTCCTCATCCTCCTTTTGGATTTCCAGCTCCGCCTCATCCCGAGCCTCTTCCTTCCCCGCCGCGGAAAGCGGCGCCGGCTTCTCCTCCGACCTCGCTGCGGGCAATTTGCTGCCGGCAGGATCCACGGGAATTCCAAGTCCAGGATCCAATCCCTCCACACCCGTCCCTGCGGGCCGTTCCCTCGCTGCTCCTCCTGCCTGCGCCTCGGGAATCTCCTCCGGGGCATTTGGGGTGGGAATTTGGCCTTTCCTGGCCTCTCCCGATGGATTCCCAGCGGGTTTTTGCAGCGCTCCCGATCCCTCTGGGCTTTTTTTCAAGCCAGAGCTAAAAGCATTTGAAGGAAAAAAACAGAAATCAAAGCACGGGGGGAGAATTCCAGAATTCTCAGAAAGCTCTGGATGCCACCGGTGGGGGTTTTCCTGGAGCATCAGGAAATGGGATTGGGAATTCTGTGACAAATCGAGGGGGATAATTCACATTTTGGAGACCTCAGGCCTCGGAAAATTTGCATCCCACAGCAAATTGGGAATATCCAACCAAAACGAAGCTCCTGGATAAGGGAATTAGCAGAGCTTTGCTCTGATCCCGAGAGCACGTTTGGATTTGGGATTGGATTTGGGAGCAGTTTTTGGTTTGAGTTTAAAATCCCCGTTTTCCATGGAGAAGGCCCTGGGATAACACAGCCTGAGGTGCCACGGGACGGAGCTTTCCAGGGAATTTCAGAGACTCTTCCCTGAAGGAAAGAATCCGCCAGGATGAGCTTGGGAAGTGCTGGAATTAGGGATGGCTGTGCTTGGAGCCCCCATTCCTGCACAATTCCAGCAGGGAATGTCTGCTCCAAATCCTGGAAAAATCAGGATCGTCCAGAAGAGCGGGATTTGGAAAATGGGATTTGGGGATTTTCCCATCAATTCAA
Organism: Nicator chloris; assembly: GCA_013400495.1. NCBI lineage: Eukaryota > Metazoa > Chordata > Aves > Passeriformes > Pycnonotidae > Nicator > Nicator chloris. Next base: position 18,610 of record WAAE01024133.1, read on the forward strand.
CATTTCTGGCTGTGCTCAGTTTGTTTTCCACTGGGATTCATGGAAAACTTCTGGGATTCATGGAAAGCTCTCCCCCGGATTCATGGAAAACGCGGCCTGGGAAAGGCAGAGCCCAGGGGTGGAGTTCAATTAATTAAAGCTTCAGCTAAAGATTTAACAAATAATAATTAAAATAATAACGCTGGTGTTTTCTGCTCACTATGAAATCGAATAAAATAATTCTGTGGAAAATGTGTGGAGCAGGGAAAAATGTCAATTTTCCAACTTTTCAGGAGCTGGGATTCATGGAAAAGTCACTTTCTAATTTTAATTTCAGTTTTGAGTTTGATTTTAATTTTTAATTCCACCTGTCTGAAATCAAGAAGCGGTTGTGAGGAAGAGATTCCCATTAATTTGGGAATTAACACTCCCAAAATTCAGCAGTTTCACAGAATGACAAGGAAAGAAACGGGATCTGGGAATACAGAGCTTTTCTGTAACGGAATTCCTTAAATTTTACGATCATCCTTACACAATTTTGGGGTTTTAAACAACAAAACCTATCCAAACATCCGAGTTGGAAGCACAGAAAAAATAGGATCGAAGCCATATTTAACAAAAACTCCTAAAAATTTCCAGCAATTCAGCAGTTGGGAAGAGGAATTCCAGAGGCAGGGATGGAGGGAAGAGCTGCAGGATGGAATCAAAGCAACAGGAGGAGGCAGGAGCTGAGCAGGGGAGAAAACCAGGGAAAAATCCACAGAAATTGGGTTTTCACCCCATTTTTTCCATGATTTTTTACCAAATCCCAAATATTTTGGCTCTGGAGCAAAAGTGGGAAGGAGGAGCAGCAGGACAAAGCTGGAGGGAGGCTCAGCACTCCCTGATCGTGGATAAACATTCCAAGAGGGAAAAGAAATGGATAAAATTCCCAAAATTCCCCCAAATCCTGGCAGGCCATACCTTCCTCTGCTCCCGTCCTTTTTCCCGGTTTCAGCCTGGAAAACAAACCCAAGGTCAGGGTTTCCCAATTCCAGAGGGATCCGAGCGGGATTCCCGCATCCCACCAGCCCAAAGGAGGCACTGGGAAGGCAGAACTCCAGGGAATTGTTCCCAATCCCATTCCCAGGATGAGAATTCCAACAGTAAATGTTCATCCCCCGCTCAGAGCCGCCGGGGTTTGGAGCAGGATGGATTTGGGATGGATTTGGGGCGCAGGGAGCAGGATCAGCTCCCTAAAATCCAACCATTCCCTATCCCTAAAATCCAACCATTCCCTATCCCTAAAATCCAACCATTCCCTATCCCTAAAATCCAACCATTCCCTATCCATATCCCTAAAATCCAACCATTCCTTAAAAGCCCCCAAGCCATTCCCTAAAACCCAATCATTCCTTATCCCTAAAATCCAACCATTCCTTAAAAACCCCAGTCCATATCCCTAAAATCCAACCATTCCCTATCCATATCCCTAAAATCCAACCATTCCCTATCCATATCCCTAAAATCCAATCATTCCTTAAAAACCCCCAAGCCATTCCCTAAAACCCAATCATTCCTTATCCCTAAAATCCAATCATTCCTTACAAACCCCAGTCCAGATCCCTAAAATCTAACCATTCCCTATCCATATCCCT
>WAAE01024134.1:0-48187 GCA_013400495.1 Nicator chloris
GTTGAGCCCTGGGCTCCAACACACTACTGGAAAAAGAAAGACACAGTGGGACCTGTCCTAGATAGAGACAGCTCGCCCAAGTCCTGAAATGGTGAGCAGTGCTTTTCTTGTGTCTGAACACATAAGGACACCTGGCAGTTTCGTGGTGAAGCCTTTTGGGTGTTGCACTTGCCACGCTAAAAGCACTGCACCAACTCTGACCCAGGTTCAACCAAGAGAACTCACTTTATTACATCACTGACTCCATTAAACAGTGTATCAAGCAGACCAAGTGATTGGTAAGCTAAGTCAACACCTCTCCAATCACACTGGTCAAGACAGATGTCCACCAAGAGAACTCCTCCTCCATGAAAGAATGTAAACAATCTAATTTGTTTACAAGAACATGCCTGAGAACAAGAACTTTCAAAGATAAACATCAGAAGGCTGAAAAAGTAGGGCGACATTTGGGGGGCCCAGACTCTGTCCATGACTTCTCTCTGATCTCCAGTTTGGGTTGCCCACCCTGATCTGCTGGCAGCCAGACAATAATCAGAGCCCATTTCTGCTGCTTCTTCCTGTTTTAAACTCAAAGTCACTTCCTTGGGACCCTATGTCTCATTCTTTCAAGACTTTTTCTTTTCTTGGCAGTGAGACCACCTACTCCAGGAGTGTGCTGTGCTCCCCTGCAGTTTCCTGCTGTTTTATGGGGTGCATCAGGTTAAACACAACCCAAGCTCCATCGTGTCTTTAGGTGGAAAGGGGGCTTAATTGCCTTTTTTTTTTTAATTAAGAGGAGAACATTTGAAGAACTCATTGATTTTATCAAATATTGAGACTACCTGTGGACTCCAGACCTCTTTAAAGACATCTCTCAGCATAAGGTTTTAAAAGAGATTATTTCTAGTTGATATCACTTCTTTTGTTTATCTAGTGATAAAGCAACAGGGACCAATATGGGAGATGGCTTGACCCTGGTTTATGTTCTGTGCTGTTTTTTGCTTGTGCTGAGCATGGGGATTACAGATACTGACTTTGTCCAACTGGGACAGAGATGGGTCTGGCTGTGGCATGGTTTGAGGAGACACTAATCAGAGAAAATTCCCTGGAGGGTACAGAGACTTTAAAGGAGAGACCAGGTGCTGCCTGACATATCCCAAATGCCCACATTAGACAGAAGGGCACGGAGTTCCACAGGTCCTGTGTGGTTTGTGCCCACTGCAGGAGGTTTTCTCATGTCCCAGTGCATCCCAGATAGCCCAAGGTACCAATTTGGGTCATTAAATTGTGCCTTTGTGTCTCTTCATCTTTTGTACCCCAGAGGGAGGGGTCTGCATTTTGCTTCACCTTTAGCAGTCTGGTAAGTGGACAGACCCACCAAAATCTGTGTCCAGTGCCCATGAAATCAGCTTCTGTTTCATCACAGCCAAGTCCTCTCTCCCCTACCAGGGCAGCTTTGAGAGGCTTTCAAGGCACTTGAGACAGGCTCTCTCGCTGTGTGCCCTTTTGAAGAAGGACACAAATTCCTAATTTGAGTGTAATCTCATCCCTTTGGTGCTGAGCAGAAAGCCACTAAGTATATCAGGGACATATTTTAGCTGTAGGAAATCCTTAGCACGAAATCTTAGAGAGTTTGATCACTTAAGCAATTTCTGAATGCCTCTATATTTCTCTTGTTGTTGTATCTTTCCCCAGCTGTTTTCACAGAAGATTTTTTAGGAGGAAATTGGCAATTAATTACAATAACAATGATGATGATTATTAGCTGTAATAAGAATAGTGACAGAACAGAGCTTACCACCCACATAAAACGCCACCAAACCTCGATGAATGAAATCACTACAGGAAATATATGAGTATTAAATTCATAAAGTAATTTCCTTCAGTGTTGTTATCACATCTTCTGGAGTAATCTGAGAGAATAGATGTTCACGTGGCAGCTATAAATATTCATCTGCGCAAGGAGATTTCGGTCCCTCGTCTCCTGCTATTGGTTTTTCCATTGCCAGGAATTTTGTTGCTTTATTCCCCTCAAAGCTGAGGGTGAGAAGGCACCAGGTGCACAATAGCAAAGTTGGAGATAGTGCTGGCTGAAATTAAATTCACTCCTGTTGAATCCTGATGAAGGTTCCTTATCTCCAGAGCCACTCCTGCGGAGAAATGTTTTTATAATCTATTTGGCCATTATGAGGAATAAAAAGGGCTCGTGGGCCTGTTTCATCCTGGAGTAAAGGATGTGGACATGTGCAGTGCCCTGCATGAGGTGCCTCAGATCCTGCTGACTGGCTCTGAGCTCCTGAGTTAATGCAAACAACATTATGTTCCCTAAAGGAGTTTTATAGTTAGAAAGAGTTATATGGTAATAAGAGTTATATAGATGCAATACACCTGGGGTGTATAAAAATGCTCAAATTGCAACCTTTTCAAAGAAGTTATCATCCTTGGAAGTGGCTATAAACATGTGTGAGTAGGAACTGAGGGCTGAAAGGGGAAAAAAAAGTCAGCTGAAGTTTTCTCTTCCCACTTCCCCTGCCCCTTCCTGTGAAATTCAAAGTTATATCAAACCTATTGAAATAATTCAGAGCCCTATATGATGGAGCAGTACCATCTTATGGAGAACCATAATCCTGGTAAGAAGCCATAACCATAAAAATAACCCCTCTCACTCTCAAAATAAATTTCCATAACAACAACAACAAAAAATCTATAAATGCAGCTCTACACACAACAATATTTCATTTTTCTTTTAAGAAGCATGTCGGGAACCCTACTGATGTTGCTTTAATTCGTTTTATTATACATCTATTTATTTTCTAACCCTCTGAGGAAAATAAAGTAAAAGAACATGTACCCGTACTTTTATGTTAAAAAAGTTGGTTTCCATTCCACTTCTGCTTTCACTCTGACACCTGCTCTTCTGAAAAGCAAAGCAGATTAAAATATTTGCTTATTTTGAAATTTTCCTGCTGGAAAAGGATTTGAAGGTGACAGCCAAAAAATATTTCATTGTAGAATGTAAATTCCTTTTGACCAAAACCTGTTTTCCAGCAGAAACACACTGATGCATAATCCAGTCACCCTCACTTCACTTAGCAGTGGAGCCATGTAATCTTTCATATGAAGTTAATTTCAGAGAGAAATTTTCTCAGCCATTCCAGGAGAATCAACATGGCAAGGCCTTCACAAAAACCCAAAGCAAGATATTAATGGAAACCATCAGATGAGCAGAAACCCTTTCTTCTTTTAACATCCAGGTGCATACAGACCTCACTGATCTGCACAAGCAAGCTGGAAAATCTCCCTTCCAAAAGGCACAGTGATGGTACTTGTGAAAAGAGAGTTATTTTTTTTCCAGTGTAACTCAAATGAGTAATTTCAACTTAGGCTGGAGTAAAAAAAAAATAAAAGTAAAACAATTTATCATAATGATCTCCCTTTGAGGTGGGTTTTATATCATACTTAAAACACATTCAAGGCACCTGATGTCGGTGAGCTCACGTGGTGTTTGACTTTCTGCTTTTCTCCATGTTTTTTAACCCAGTGGCACAAATGAGGGATGGTTTCCAAATTCTAAGGGACCTGGGGGAGGTATTTTTACCAAGGAACAAGAGGCAAGGCAGCCGTAGATATGAAGTTCTTGCAAAACAGGTAGCACGTGTATTCACAGTAATTATTGTGAATGACTTTTGTATAAATGGTCAGAAAAAGTTAAAAATGAAGTGAGCACTGTTTTTTGAGAAGCACTTCAGTCCCACTTCTCTCATGAAGTTCAAGACACGTTTGCCAAGCTGGTGGCTTTGAAGCCCACAGAATCATTTCAGGGGAGCTGTGCTTGCACAGCAACAAAATAAGCAAAATTCGAGCTACCTATTTTTATTGCTGAAATCAAAGCCTCTTCCAACACGCTCAGAAGCCTGGCAGGCTGGATGGAAGATGAATGACAGCCGTGGGGAAGCTGCTCCAGAGTGTTGTTCTTAACAACCCTTTTACCTCTAAACCAGGTAGAGCAATATCCATGAATTAACTGCTGGTGCTGTGACTCAGCAGTAAATTCAGGCTACCATATTCTGTTGATTTAGCATAACTACAGTCGCATTTATGGCACAAAAACGTTGAGTTACAATGTCATTTTTAACCTTGCTCATTGATTTCTAGCTGTGTCAAGCTGAAAGTGGTTGTCTTGTGAGCAAACTAAGAATTGTAAATGTCAAATAGTTTCTGAGATAAAAACTTATTCCCAGCTTAACCAATGAATACATCTCAAGGCTTTTTACCCTCCTGCCTTATCAAGGGAAGCCCAAATAACATTTGCTGAAGGTAAGTCATTTGTACCTCTCTACCATAATGATCACCTGGGCTTGCTTCTCATGTAACTCCTGACAAAATTCCTCAAAGGAAAGCCCTTCCAGGCAGGAAACCCATCAATCTTTAGATATCTTTTAATACATCAGTGTTGAAATGGATCCATCTGATTTGGCTTTTGGAAGGGCTTGGTGGGCACAGGGCAGGGGAAATGTGAGTGTGATCCTCTGACTCTGGCTGGAGCAGTGCTGGTGCTGCAGGGCCACGGAGAGCAGCGTGGGGCTGTGAAATGCTGCTCCAATTGTACAGCTCTCAGCAGCCAGTGGGATCTCTCTGGACCAAAACAAGTTGGATGTCTGTAAGATCAAGGTGGGATTATCCCAGGAATGGCCCTTGGTATTCCCAAAATCTACCCAACTCTGCTTTCTGAGCCTAAGAGCTTTCATCTGAACTTCACAGGGCTCTTGGTGGGAGACTGAGGGGGAAGTATTTGTTATGGTTTTGGGGAGCAGGCCCTTGTTGTCTTTTTGCTGCTTGTAGCCAGCCCACTTTCCTTCTCAGAAAGAGCAGCAATGATGGATCTGAGGTGTTAAAAATCACACTTGAGGTTTTAGTTCTGTAGTCTGGAGCCTCCCTCTCTGGTCACCGAGTGCTTTGTGCATTAGTCAGGAGCACTGTTACAGATCTATCCAGAACACGAACGAAGCTGCCTGGATGGGGGCAAGGGAAACTGCTCTTCCTTGCAGTTATGTGTCTTTGTGTCTCAGGAAATTAAACTGGTTTTGCAGAAGTGTCTTTCAGCACTTTGGAAAAATCCATCCTGCCGGCTCTTACCTGGAGAGGGTTACTGAGCTGGTGTTGAGTGGGGCTTGAAGATATAAACTGATGGCAAGGTCTCCTGGCAGTGGCCAAGGCTCAGACAGCCAGGGCTGGTGCTGGCCCTGCTCCAAGGTCCTGTGGTACAAAGGCATGGACCAAAGGGACAAGAAAGAGATTTGCTGTTGGTCATGCTCTGCTCTGTCTCAGCAGACTGGGAGCTGGAACCTCCCCTGCTGGAATGTCTCAACAGGAAAGTCATCTGTGCCATGAGCTTTCTGGGCTCAGCTGCAGGGCCAGCCTTGGGCCTTTCCTCCCTTCTGCCTCTGCTGCTGGGGCTTCCCTGCAGTGTCCCTGTAGCTCCATTCCAGCTGCAGCAACTCCATCCCAGAGGCAGTGATGCCTTGGAGAGGCTACCCAGAACACAGGCTAGACAGAGTTAGAAAATAAAGTGGGTATTTGTTGAAAGGCCTTCAAAAGATACACCATGGGCAGTACAAGAGCCCAGCTGAGGCTACATGCAAGGTGGAGACAGTCACAAGTTTTTCAGACAGGTATAATTTTGGTCTATTTACATATCAGGAGGTTAATTGTCCAATTACAGCTTCAGGCAATGAAGTTACATTCCCTCAGTTTGGTCCCCTCAATTCCCATCTGGGAAAGGATTGTTTTGTCTGACCAAACTGTGAAGAGAACTTACTAACACTCTGTATCAAGTTCAGAGTTATACATTAATGCAGTATGGGATCTGAAAAATATAAAAGCTCAAACTTAAGGTATCAGCAGGAACGAGGTACCTGGGAAGGAGGAGGACACATGTCTGGGTAGGGAAAGCTTCCAAGGGGGAAGCTTCCAAGGGAACTTCTTGCCCCTTCTCCACTGCTCTTTGAGCTGTGAGGAGGACCCACTTTGCAATAAATTCAACAGGGCAAAGAGGCAAAAGGTCCTGGCGTCCCATTTCTCTAATGCAGAGCAAACATAAAAAAAGATGGGCAGGGAGATGGGCAGGGGAAATTCCTGGTTTATGTCTGCTTGTATGCAAGTTTCTTTTTCCTCTTCTAAACTGCACCTGATATATTTTTATTGGACCAAGATGTAAAACCTGAATTCGATTGCAGCCATGATTTCTGACCCACTAAGTGTTACTGAGAATTATCTCTTGAGGCACAGTATTTAATACTGCACATCCCTCGTGTTCAGTCATGAAAGCAGCCTACAGGGTCTCACATTTCTAAATTGAGTGATTATCTATTGGTAATTGCACTCTCTAGACAGACCTGGGGAACAGACATATGGTTGGAAGAACGGCTCCATTTTTTCCTCCTTCCTTTTCTCTGGCTGCTCACTGCTAACGACAGCACTTCAGCTGCTTCCAGGCTCTGAAAAATGCTGTAAAATCTGAAGGAGTCAGGAAAAATAATTCACAAACAGCAGCTTCCCTTGGCAGAAATGTTGTTACCCCTGTCACTTCAAGGTGCTTTTATGCCACACAGCCAAGCTGAGTAAAGGAGAAGGCCACACACTGAAGTCTAAAATCAAACTCAGTTTTTTTCTTTACTGGCTCCACTGGATTGGTGCTCTGTTACCTGGACACTCCTCATTTCCAGTATACATCTGTACAGGAAGGAATGTGTATGACTTGACCTTTGCACCTTAACTCTGTTTGCTGAGTCTTGCCTCTTCATCTTGCAAAGAGGAATTAGAAACAGCCTTTACACCCTGCAAAGTCCTATTGTGTTTATAACAACTCTGATTTCAGCATGATAGAAACATGGATCTCAGACTGTGAACGAGGGCAGTGTGGCTTCTGGGGTAGCTGCTGACCACAGCGAAGAGTAGTGGCAAAAGCTGTTGTGTGAAAGGGTAAATCTTTGATAATCTATCTTCTAAATATACATGGAAAATTCCAGACAGCTCCCATAGAGTTACCCAAGACTTCAGCTACAAGAGAATTTGCAAGTTCCCTGCTAATTATCAATGCTCAAGTACTTTTCAGTGGCTGTGGTGATTCTACTTGGAGATCTAAATACTTTCGTGGCCTAACTGGATGCATGGAAAATCTGGAACTAATATGCATGTGGGTCTGTGATGTCAGTGCCTAAAGCTTTGTACCCACTGAAGCTGTGATAACCTCACAGCTACTGCTCAAGCAATTACTTTGAGGCATCACCAACCCTGCTCCCTGTGGGCACGATTATGGCAAGCCCCTTGATGTTGAAGTCACCTGAAGTTGTCACTGGAGTGATGCAGTGAGGGATGAAGGAACACCAGGAGGTCACTTGGTGTGGGTGAGGATGTTGCAGTCAGTACTGCAGCGAGGGGGAGTTTTTCTCCCAAATGCACTTTGGCTGGAGGCCTACAAAGCATCAGAACCTGAGTCAAGATCTGTGAACTGCTGGCTGTCCTTGGGGTCTTGGAAGCTGCATGCTGCTCTCTGTGGTGTGCATGTGGCCTCATGCTCTAAAGGGATCTTAACAGAGTGTGAAAATCTGCTCTGTGGAACCTCTTAGGCTCTCACTGCCATGGCCTTTCCCTGCCACTAGATCTTGCAGATCACCTGCTTGTCCCTCCATGACACATGACCTTTTTTTTTATTTCTCCAAGGTGACCTTTGAGACAGGGAGCTGCTTCCACAGGACCAGTGAAGAGGTGGTTGTTTAGTTCTGTACTTCTGAATTTCAGCATTACAGTGTTTGGCAGGCAGATACAAATTAAAGGATGAGAAACAGGTGTTTGGATTGGGAAAAGGCTTTTAATTATGAAGAATATTCTTGCTGACTGCTTGTTCTGTGGTTAAATGGGTCTGTCATCATGCTCCTGAGCTCTGTAAATAAACAACACCCAAACATTCAATATTAATTAGAAATGTTACATAGGCATATGCTAATATTGAAGCATCTTGACATGTTCACAGATTGCAGAACTGGAAATAATGGTGAATTTTTAAGAAATACCATCCCAACTAGAATTCTCTGTTGGGAAAAAGAAAACAAACCAACAAAACATCACCACCCCCAAAAACGCAAAACCAAACAAAACCCCCAAGGTGACAAATTTCCATGGGTAGAAACTGATCTGCAGAAGTTGGTCAGACTTTCAAACAGTTACTTGGCCTGATGAGAGCGTGCCCAAGAAGTGAGCTCTGTGTCCTAAAGCAGATGTCTCAAGACGTTGCTGTTTCTGTCTGTGCACCCCATCCCCTTGGCAGGGGAACAGAGAGCTGTGGAGCTTCTGAAACCTCCACAGGTGGCTGTGACCTGGTGCACCTGAGGCCTCTGTTCACAGCCATCCCCTGTGCTGGAGCCACAGCCTGTGCCTGAGAGCATTGTCCAAACCCCCCTGGAGCTCTGTCAGGCTGCTGCTGTGACCACTGCCCTGGGGAGCCTGCTCAGTGCCCAGCCACCCTCTGAGGGAAGAACCTTTTTCCTGATATCCAACCTGAACCTCCCCTGACACAGCTTCAGGCCATGCCCTCAGGTCCTGTCACTGTCACCGCAGAGACAAGATCAGTGTCCTCACCTTTCGTGCAGAGACTTGTTGGCCTTGAGCTGCCTGGGTCTCCCCTGGGTGATTCCAGCCTCGTTCCTTGTAACTTTTTGGGCAGCTCTCATATCTTAGCCCTGAGACATGCTCCAGTATGATAGGAGGGAAATCATCATCTAGGTTTCAAGATCTGTGAGGATTCAAAATCTCTGGTGGAGGGAAGGGGGAAATGCATGGACATAGGTCTCTAGAGTTAATCCTTCAATTGAAATTTAGTCATTAGTCAAAACCCCAAAAATATTCTGGGAGCTGAAGTTAGAATCATTAATAAGTGAATAATGGGCTTCCTTTTAATCAATCTAACATGTACTTTGTTCCAAAGAGCTTTGCTGAAGTGGCTGGAGCCTGCACAGATGGATGAGCAGCAGAATCAGTCAGCAGTGGGTCACAGCCCACCTCTGAGGAGAAGCAGCAGCCCCTGAATTATAGGGGCTTACAGAAGGACTTGAGTAATCACACTCTGGGACTGAAATAAAAGGTTTCATGGGGAGTGGGAAGGGTTGTCAACCTTCCAGGACTCTCACCAGGGTAAATGGCTGCAACAGCCTGAGTTTTCCCTTAAACAGGAGGTTATTAGAAGGGCAATTATTACAGCAGGCTGATTCCTTGGCCCTTTGCAGGGTGGTCTGCTGAGAGCTGGCATCTTGTTTTCCCTTTACAGATGGAATTTCAAGCGCGTGAACCTGCGGCTCAGATGGCCAAGGGTGGCAGGGCTGGCACAGTTCAATCTGAATTTCTTCTCAGGCAGTGCCACCACAAGGCACAACCCATCCAGCATCAACAGCGAGCCTGAGCAGCCTGGTTTGTGTTGTGGCTTGGCCCTGGGTTAGGTGGGCTGATGAATTTCTTCTGGTGCCGTCTTAGAGTGTGTTTGCCTGTGGTGATCTGGCAGCGTGGACCTGATTCAGCCTCTCTGTCTCTGCCTCTTAAACGAGCACTTTTATGCTGGCTGAGACTCCTTCCAATTCCTCCCCACACCACATCATTCTCCTCCTTGGCAGCCTGTACAGGCTAAAGACTGAGAGGAAGCAAAAACCTATCTAGCAAAGACAAAGAAATGAACAAGGCACACAGAAGCAGCTTGCCTTGAAACTTAAATTGGTTGCTAACTTTCTTCTGGTTTTGTCAGGGAAACAGATTATTTCCAGTGCCCCAGCCTTAGGAGCTTGGCTGCTTTTCAGTATCTGACTAGGGCTTCAATGTTGGGAATTATATAGTCTTCAGCACCTGCAAAAGGCACAGCTAACAAGTTACTGAAGTTTCAAGGTAAAGTTAGATGCTGTTTGGTTTGTTAATTGAATATTTAGCCTGACTGCCTAAGGAGGCAAAACTTGCTGAGTGTTTGTATATGAGTTACCATTAAATTTTAAACCAAAAATTGAGTAGGAATGATACCCAAAAGGCAGAAGAAATGTCCAGTTAGAGATGGGAACTCATTCCTAGTCTCCAGAACAGGAGAAAAAAAGGCAGTGTGAGGCCTTTGAGTACTCCTGGGCAAATCCAGCTAGAATTACACTGCCTCGGGGGTCCAATCCACAAGAGAATGAGAGTCCACTGACCTTGCACCATGTCCTGTTGCATTTTAAGATTTTTCATGAGCCATTTCAGTTGCAGGCTGAATGATTTTGATCCTTGTCATGGCAAATATCTCATGCCTCCCATGTGAGGGCTGAGGGGTCAGATCATCTCCTTTCTGTTCATTCAATTAAAAGAAATATTTTGCCTGCTTTTTTTACATGCATTAGGAAATGGTACCTTGTGAGACAAAGAGATATGTGGAAGAATGGCACTAGAACCAATGACTCACCTACCTGCAATTTTTCCTACCTCTTGCAACAAAAAAATCCTCCTAAAATGATCAGGATTGAGCTAAGAAGAAATCAGTTCCCACAAGTAATAAGACACTGACAGACACTACCAGACACTCAGCTCACCAGGGCCTTTACAGTTTGTTTCTATTCACATTGTTATATACAAGGTGTTGGGCTGTTCTGCAGGAATCAGGATGAAAGAGCTGGATGGAATGAAAGTTGATTATAGTCAATTAAAGACATTTAGAAAAAAAATCCTCACAACTTCTTCTGAGCAGGGTCACACAAAGTGTAGTGGGTTCATTTGCTTTTATTCTTGTGGACATGGTCCTGAATCAACAAAGAATTATGCATGCACCTGGCTTTGCAAGCAGAATAAATTTCCACTGCCTGTGCATTTAAAGCTCATTAGCCTTCAGGGGGACTCTGCCCAGAGCATTGAGCTAATCACGTCACTGAAGATTTTCAGAAATGGGTCTAAGGGTGGCTGCAGCAGTGAGTTGAGCTGAAAGTCCTCCTCCTTCAACTCCTTCTTCTGCAGAATCTGTGCTTCTAGGGAAACTTTTGAGCACCATTAGAGGAGGAGAGGTACCTCACCTTCTGGCAGGGCTGTTCAGGCCATCAAGAGTTATCATTCTCCTTCCAGTAAAGAGATGCCAATAGAATGCTTGGGAATAGATTCTGGGTCTGTGGTAGGAGGTAAAGCAATAAGAAAGGCAGTCATTGAGGTTTTATGGGTCTGAAAACCAGAAACACCTAAAGGGTTGCTCAAGATACTGAACCAAGCAAGTGGCCTCAGTCTCTGAGTATGATCCGTCCCAGGGTAGTTGGGAGCAGTGACTGCAGAGGCACTTAGCAGTCAAAAGACCTTGATACATTGATTTCATGCTCTGTATTGTCAGTCCAAGCCTTGCAGGTAGACTAGGCTCAGCCTTGGGGTTTATTTCTTACTCCTCCCATCCCTGTCAAAAGCCTCTGGGTGACTCTTGAGAGGCAGGAGAGTTTGGTGCCATTTGGTTTAGGCAGCAAAAATGGAGAAGCGATTCCAGCATTAACTTCCACAGAAATATCCATTTACATGCAGCTGCTCTGACTGGGTCATATTTAGGTGAGAGGAGGCTGATGTGGGATGCTCTGCAGGTCCTAACACAGAGGAGATGTGAGAGTGAGCTCTCCTTCCCCCTGAGAGACAGCAGTGATCCCACATTTCTCTTTTCTTTGGCTCACCCTCATGTGAGGGTGCAGGCAGCAGAGCTTCCAACCTGTGCCAGGCACTGAGAGGAAGAAGGAAGGGACCTGGGATAAATGAGTGTGTGCCTCTCTGTGGATAAATTAAATCAAGTAAATATATGAAGGTGTGATTCAAAACTGCCAATTGCCAGTTGTCCTTAAATCACCATCACTTTGTTTTCTGAAATAAAGCTGGTTTTTGATAGTTGATGTGATGAGCTTCACGTCCTGTGCTGAATCAGAAGGACTGGACCAACAGATTTGAATTTTGCACGTATTGATGTTTGTGGGTCCATGAACCTCCCAATAAAACCTGCTGCAGAAAGCCTTTGGCCTTAATTTCTGCACAGAACAAATTCTGGTTCAGTGTAGATTTAAGGAAAAAATCTACAATTTTTTGAAAGTTCAGACAGAATCCAGATATGCCTTCTAAATAAATCCTGTTATCACGAGCAGACGAGCCACCACTTCCTTTTGATTGTAGCAATCAATATCTCACACCCTTTGTGAGTTTAGGATTAATGTCAGGATTAACACCAAACACCAGCTCTCCCCTGCAGAGCTCAGAAGCACGGGAATTTTGATACTGCCTTGTAATTAGCCCGTGTGAGCAGCAGAGGGTAGTGTATTACAGAGAAAACCTTCCATCTGCGTACCAGAAGCTATTTCGGAGTGTTTTTCAGAAAAGCAGACTGATAGGAAGCATTTAAGGTGGGAGCAGGACGGCCCCTCTCTGCTGCACTCCTGCGTGGAAGGGCTTCTGCGTTGTTTAAAGATGATTTAAAAGTGAGATTTATTTGGGTGCAGGAGGTTTGTCTGTGGTTAAATGCTTCAAACTTCTGCTCTGCACCAAGGTCTGATGCCAGATTTGAAGTTTGGTTTCCAGGTGTCTGGAACAAGGTTTTCCAGGATTGCATCTCAGCTGTGTCCCCTTCTCTCTGGGGGGAGGCTTGAACAGGCCCTGTGCTCCTCTCACACATTCTACCTTGCAGGGGTGTCACAGCCCCCTCAGAGGCCACCAGGGTGGCCCAGCCTGGGTCCTCAGGGCTGTAGAGCTCACACAAAGTCACAGAATCATTAAAGCTGGAAAAGACCTCTGACCTCGAGTCCAACCATTAACCCAGGACCACCATGTTCACCACTAAACCATGACCCCAACTGCCACAGCTAAACATCTTTTGAACACTTCCAGGGATGGTGATTCCAACCACTGCCCTGGGCAGCCCGTTCCAGTGCCTGGTAGCCCTTTCAGTGAAGAGATTTTCCCTAATATCCAGTGTAAACCTCCTCTGGAGCAACTTGGGGCCATTTCCTCTCATTCTGTCCCTTGTTACCTGGGAAAACAAGCTGACCTCCATCTGGCTCTTTTCCCTTTTCTGGACATGAAAAAAATCCAGCTGCTGCTCAGTGTAAAAGCAGCTTTAAGGAGTTCAGTCCCATGGGGGTTCAGAAAACATCTGCCTGGATATGGTCTGGGTTAAACACTGTGAGGACAATCAATGTACCCCCCTCTTCCCTCCTTCCACCTGCACTGAGATGACTTCCTCTGGCTCTAAGAGCAAATCTCTGCCTTCCCAAGCTGCTCCTGCTTTTCCAAGAGTATTTGAAGAATTAAAGTGGTGTATAAGCCTCGTTGTGTTGCTGGTTCACCTCTACACCTCTCAAGGCTCAGGATAAATTGCAGCAGTCCCAGTGAAGAACATCTCACCTTGTCATCTCAATGCCTCTGGAAAGGAGAGCTCCAAACAGGTCGGCAGGGACTGCAAAATTTCTCTGCCTTTCTTGTAACTTAAGAGAAGGAAATTTGGTGAGGGCAGCTGCTAGAGAACAGCTGTGCTCTTTGAGATAATACACGTATATTTGAACATTAATATTTACAGATGTATGTCAGAGTTTTGCCTTTTTTTTTTTTTTTACAAGGAAGCCCTTGTATAACAAACACTAAATGGAGTGTAGGCAAGAGCACAGAGGATTTTTTAGGGATACTGGGAAGGACTGTCATCACCTGCTTTCTCTCTTTCATTGATGCATCACAGCAAATATCCCACTGGGAGACACCCCTAGGCAGGATGGTCTTTCTTGCATCTCCTTTTGTATGAACGAGGTCAATGAACAAGCTGCTCTTGACCTCTCCGGTTTCCTCTGGAAGATTTGAATGCTAATTTAAAAATTTCAGGAAAAAAAGGTCATCTTAGGAATTACCTCTGTCCCCCTTACAAAGAGACAGCTTGAATATGGACAAAATGGCATTTTGCAACACTGTTTAATTAGAAAACCCTTGCCAATTTCTACTGGCAGTGACGATGGAAAGGAAGCCAAAAGAAGTTAAGGTGGATGTGAAGATGGGGTGTACAAGCACTGCAGCCCCTTCTGGGCAACCTCCTGTGCCTGGATGGGTGGTGCACAGTTAGAACCATGGTTCTCCCCGCTGCTGACTTTCTCCCTGGCACAGAAGTGCAAAATAACCTGATCTTTTTGTCTTAATAAAGTGCATTTGTCTCTCCCATTTCTAATGAGGTTCTTGAACACCTGCCAAGATGCTCATAACAAGAAATGTTATGAAGTCCATTTCCTAAATGGTTTGGGGTTTAATTTGGTCCTTATTGCCCTGGATTATTTAAAGACTTTTGATCTGCTTAATCACAGTTATTTGTTTTATGATCTGAGGCCTTTAGGTCTTGCAACAGTCATTCATCCATTTCTTGTGCTAAAATGCTGCTTTCTGTCCTTAATCATCATCTTGGTGATAAAGGTGATTTACAGCTTTGCTTTTCCCTGTTCAGAGGGTGACATGACAGCTACAATCCCTCAGGTGTACTGCACCCTCCATCAAGGAAACCATTAATTCTAGCACAGCAAAGGTGTCAACCTAACTGGTTTGGAGGTCCTGAAACACGTGTATCTCCCCTTAGATAAATGGAGTCAATTAAATCTCCCATTAAGGTCTCCTCCTTCCACAGATGGTCTTTCTTTTTCTCGTATGATAATCATATTAAAATTGCATGCAGAGCCATTTGTACACTTTAACATTAACGTTTGCTGCTCCAGATCAGCTGGGGGAAGGGGGAATTGTCACAGTTTTCATCAGCCTCTTCTGCTGTCATTGTAATCCTTCCAAAGGGGGCCACTGCAGCCCGAGTAATCAGCAGCTAAAACTTGTTTGCATGGGCAGGTGAGAAAAGTAAAATCTGGTAGATCCAGGACTTTCCTGGGACTTCACTGCAAAATGGAAACGTTTTCTGAGAAATTATTTCTGAAGGAAATGAACAGGGCCAGGGGGTGCCCTGCCCAGATGGCTCTTCTCAGATTCTATTGAGCCAATGCTTTCAGCAATTGAGAAAAACAAATTTAAGCCTGGAGTTCTCTGCTGCCCTCGAATCTGGGACCGGCTGGAGTTGAGTGCCCTCAATTTTCAGTTGTTGTGATGACAGCATTGACAGTGTGGGAGAACACAGCAGAATGAGGTTGGAATTGGTCTTGTGTGTCAAGTTGTCTGTGATAAAAAACAGCACCTCATACCCTCCTCTCAGAGAGCCTGAAGCTCTGTCTTTAGTTTTTTTTTTCTCTTTAATCTCCAGCTGGGAGTTGACTTTGTGGAAGTCGTTTCTAATTGCCAGTTTAAATATATTAATGGCCAATTTTCCAGCAATTTTTCTTTTTGTCAGTGTTTTCCTTCAGCTTCAGGGCGCTTTTCTCTGTCTCTTGTTATGAACCAAGAGGAATGAGGTTCCCTCAGCTCTCTTTGCCAGGCAGGGGAAGCCTCATTTCAGAAGAATCATTTTTCATCCACATCTCATCCACTCACCAGTTTTCCACCACATTTCCCATTTCAACCTCACCCTCTTCTAGATACAGAATAATATAATTCCTTTGTAAAATGGCTTTGCTATATCTTTACCTGTGCCTGGAAATACACAGATGCCCACCTTGAGTTAAATCTTACTAAAGGGCTGACAGGTGGATTTTGGGGTAGGGTACAGCTCAGCTGACTTCAGCTCTGTGTAGTAGCTGTGCCTCCCTCTCAGGTTTCCTGAACAAATGAAGTTCACTGTGCAAGGACCTGTCTATTTTATTGTCCATGAGGAACTGGGGTTTCATCCTTGCACTTGCAAGGTCATCCATGGGCTCCTGAACTTGGCGGTTTGGGAAGAGGTAGAACAAATTCAGCTCTAACTCTCACACACAGTTCTCAGTGATTTCATTATCTAAGAAAATATTCCATCTGTGGTACATCATATACATCGTTCCTAGTGGTTTTCTGGGAGAGGAATGCCCTGGATTTACAGCTCAAGGACAGAATCTTCATCAAAACTTAATAAAGATTTGGTTTTAATTCTCATTTATTTTACTTTACAACATTTGCAGACAAGGAGCTTTACTGCTTTAATGAAACATGTCTTATTATAAACCTGTCAAGTCTGCTACAAAAAGAACACTGATTATTTTTTCTGTGCATACCAAGGGGATTTATTTAATTTTTTGTGATCACCTACTTACAGTTTCTGCCACAGCTTTAAAAGAAATAGACTTTTCTATAGACTTTTAAAAAGGAGGGTGTTCCTTTTGCATTGGCCCACTTGCAGCAAAAAGGGCTACACAGTAAGAATACGTTGGTGGCAACCTCAACATCTGTTTTTGGTGCTGGGAAGAGAGGTGCTGGGTGCCCAGGAACTTTTGTTTGTGAACTACTATTAGGTGAGGGACTAGAAACAAAGAAACTTCTTCTTGTAGTATTCCATTATACCCTCAGGCAGTTTCACATCTCTGAGTCACTTTCTTCATTTGTGAGAGGAGAACACAGTGGAAATTCAGTACTGTGCTAAAATTGATATGTATAAAACCAAGCAATTTGGAGACAACACTTCAGCCACTTCTGAGGCAGCTCCCACTAAATCCTGCAACAGAAATGTGTGAAATTTAGTACAAAACAACAAGACATGGCTGTGCAGCAGTTTGGGACAGAGAAGGAAGAGGGGCTCAGGGGACTGAGCGTGGCACCTATGTTCTGTACACAGTGAACAGGCAAAATGATGCAGTTGGAAACAGTGCCCATAAACACTCATCAGGTTGACAAGTCATGGGAAATGTCCAAGTCCCATCTGAACCCATAGAGATCTCCCTGACCTTGGTATCCACCTGCAGTTGCTGTTGGCTTCCTCTTTTTAGTGACATTTTTTTGACAAAACCATACCTCTCATCTTTTATTTTTTTTTAAACCATAGCAAACTGGCCATTTTATCATTAAAAAAGAGAGCAGGTGTCAGTGATATCTGCCTATGCATGAGAGTCTAATAAGAGTTTTGGTTCAGAAGCAGTATGTGGTTTTGTGGCCATTTTCTTTTAAGCCTCAGGGATTGCAACTTGCATTTGCTTTGCTTCCCAAGCCCCTGGCAGAGGGAGTTTGAACCCACAGCTGTGGTGTGGCCGTGTCACCTGAGCCCTGGTGGCTGACAGGAGATGGGTGGGTCAGATTTCAGCTCAGCTGATTTTTTCCTCTTCTTCATATCCTGGAGCCTGGATCTGGTGCATGGCTGATGTGCAGTGGGAGTCACTGTGAGACCTTTTGCTGTCTCCAGGGGCTCTTCAGGTGGCGTTTCTTGAGAGAAAAGGAGTCTCTGACCTGGCTGACAGCACAAGCTCTGGAAGATGTCTCAATCCATGAACTGTAGTCTTAAAACAGCCCATCACAGCTTCCCTGCAGGGGGTGACTCTGGTGCAGCCCACAGTTCTGTAATCCATACAAAGTGAAAACCTAAAAATCTCAGAAATGGCTTTTGGTTTGAGAACTGGATCAATACAAGTTAGGGCTACACTTTGCAATATAATTGAGCCCCTGTCTGTTCACAAAATGCTGCCACTGTGATGACAAATAATAATAATAATAATAATGACAGCCATCATCATTATGGCTTTTGGTGGAAAGATTTAATGGAGGGCGAGTTGAAGAACCTAAATATCAATAAACTTACTGTGCATTCATGAATGCTCAAGTTCTGCCTTCCAAAGGTAAAGTGGCCAGTGCTAATTTGGCTCTCAGCATTACAATGATCCTCTAAGGTGAGGACAGCCTTCCTCAGCTGTCAGAGTGGATCTCGTGTGGTTTGCATGCCCAGCCTCCCAGCTGCTGGTTTTTAGGGAGCCTGCCTGGGCAGTGCTGTGTTTTCCTGATTTCCCCCTCTCCACGCTGTGTGTGTCCTGCTGCACATGCCAGGCTAATGCTGTGAATTACACCATTGTGCAATTGTTCATAAAAGCCTCATCAAGCCACAAGTCCCTGCAAATGACACCAGAATTCCTGCTCAAGTGGCACATAAGTCAATGGTGACTGACAGGTCCAAGCTGAAATCTCTCAGTAGATGGAAAAAACAATTATTGGTACTTACAATCTTACCTCCAGCTCTTATTGTTTCTGTGTCTTGTTTTCAGAGGAAGGAGGGGACACTTACCAGCACTTTGATGGGGATATAAAGTGAGAGTCATTACCCACTGTTTAGTATTTGGTTATTCATTTTCTTTTGAAAATTAGAAAGACAAATAACAGGGAAAAATAAAACCATAAAAAGCCACACACACAAAAGAGAAACTTTAAAACATGATGTGTTTGGGTAGCATGGGTTCTTTGTCCTACACTGACATTTTTCCCTAGACAAAGTCACCTCAGAGTCAGGAGGCTTCTCAAAATGGCCATGGGGCTGCTCCTTTGTAAAGTAAATTATGGCTGGCAAAAGCTGGAAGTGCTGCTGGTTTTGCTTTCCTTGAGGTTGAGCCGGTGTATCAGGGAGGGTATCAGGAGCAGGGAGTCTATCAGGGCCAAAAGAAAGGGGAAATATTGGAAAGTTGCACCTGCAGTGAAGAAAATTCCACTCCAAAATGAACCAGGAGAACAGAAGTCTCTTACTGAAAATGATTTAGCAAGACTGAGAATCTTGTTTTGGTGGGACGTGGGAGTGTGTGCTTGGTGCACAGAGTGGGACATGCTGGTGATCTCCAAATCCTCAGTTCCTGCCTTGACTTTGTTCTCAAGGTCTTTCTTTTGTGGCTGCAGCCTCACAAACACCATCACCCCCACTGTAAAAACCAGACTTCCACTGGCTTTTGGCAGTAGGTTTCAAATATATCCTTTTGGGAAGAGGAGAGTGGATAGTCTGAGCATGGGTAGACAGGTGGAAAAATAAAAGTAGGCATAATATTTCAATTTTGTAGAGATTTTCATCTGACAAAGATATGCAAAGCAATCTTTGCTTTCTCTTGCCTGTTAAAGGGTTATGAAGGGGTGCTGGTGTTAGGTGGGACCATCCCCATGTTCCTCCACCACTGTTCCCTTAGACACCCAAATCCCTCCTGAGTATGGAAGAAAGGTGTGGATGCAATGGATCCTTCACTTTCCTCCTTTTCACCCTCATTCCTTCCCAAATAACCAACCCACACAAACTCATTTTTTTCCCGTGGTCACAATTTTGCTCTGTCCATCCCGAAACTTGCTGGTTTTGATATGGTTATTTGCTATTTCTGATATTTGCAATCTCATTTTTTTTTGCAATGGATTTGCCATCTCAAATGGCAAACCTCTCTCAAATCTCTTCTGATATTTGCAATCTCAATTTTTACACTTGGATCCCCAAAAGGTCCCCTGGTGTTCCCGTCCAGGTACCCAACCAATCTGGCCACTCCTCACAGCACTGTCTGTAGATTTATTGGTTTCTCACATTGTTATTTAATACATTCAGCACTTTCTTGTGTCATACCTGGGAGTTTTCCACATCCATCCAGTTATCCAGACCTCAGCCAGAGCTTTGTCCTCCACCTGCAGTCCCAGCACTCCCAGCAGGGACCCACTGCACGGTGGGCAGGGAGGAAGTATTACACTGCTTCATTCATTTCAATGCTGAAATTCTACTCTCTTTAGGTTTTCTTTATTAGAAGAGTTAACTATTTTAACTTATATTTTATTAAAACATAGCTTTGGGGGGCTAAAAAGCCCTTTCAATCTCTCCAAGAACACAGGCAGAAGGTAAAGGCACATCCCCCTTAGTCCTTGTCACTGACATCGTTGCTTCACTGCTCAGGATCAAATTTCTCTAACAAGTCCTTTGCCTTATTCCTGGAGACTTATGCCTCAGATCTCTCCCTGGGAAACCCTTGTGACAGGAGCAACTTAAATCCTTCTGGGAGGAGCTGTTCTTTTGGAAAGGCTGTCTGATTTTGGAGCTGTGCAGCAGTGTTGGGTCAGATCCCTGGCCACCCACTGCTGCCCAGGATAATGCTGTGCAGCTCAGCCTTACTAATTCTCAAATGAGACTGAGCAGTGTGTTAGAAGGATGCTTAGCTTGATCCACCAGTGCACACTTACTGGTTTAGATGTGAATGAGAAGAGGAGGAGCACCCAGCAATTCTTCACTGACTCCTCACTTTGGCAGAAATACCAATCTGTAAAATTACGAACTCTTGAGTCATTACTTGCACATTTCATTCAGTTCTTCTTCAGGGTTGATAACTTTTTTCCTGGAGAGAGGAGTGAAGGAATATCTTGAAAAATTTCAATTATAATTTTTTTTTTCCCCATTACTTAATACCAATGGCTCTGTGACTTTCCTAGGGGCTGCTTGCCCTAGTCAGGAACACCTGCATGTGGCAAATATTCAGGGATGAAGCTTTACAGCAAAAAAAAACCAACCTAAAACGCCAAACCAAAGCAACCAAAAAAGGAATTTTACCTATGAAGTTCAATGAGACCAGGTCAGGGGGGAAAACTACAATACAGTTTGTATTGTAGTATGTCAAAAATAAATAAGAAAAGGAAGGGCAATTCCCCAGATCATGGTGATTAGGCATTAATTCTGTGAACTGAGGCCACCCCATAGGTTGAGCTCCAGTGAAAGGATGGCACAGTAAGGGATGGATATGTCCCAAAGGGCAGGTCCCTGTAGGTAGGAGCCAGTACAGGGAGCCTATGGAAAGAAATAATCCTTGGCTATCCATATGTGCACGTGGGAAGCATCCATCATTATTACTTATACTGTGCAGGATCATTATTAACATGCAGCTCACAGAAGCTAATGGCTAAAAAATCAATCTTGCTCATTGAGGAGAATGGGGAAGAAAGAATTTCCCCCCCCTTCAAGTGGTTCGGAAGACAGCTGTTTCCACTTTGAAACATTGTTCAGAGGGGTGAGAAAATAAATAGGGAGAGGGAAAAGGAAAAGAAGGGAAAGTAAGTAAATTCCTGTTGTGAACAGCAGGCTCTGAAATGTTCTTCTGGTCTGTTTTAGGAGAGAGAAATGGCTCAAAATAAAAAAGGGTGGAAGAAGCCTTCCTTAACTTTTCAGTTTGGTGAGAAGTTACTGTAGAGTGGCTGGGCCAACACTCACCTAAAGCATGTCCCGGGTGTTAGCAGAGCTTTGGCAGCTACAGAAATGTGATGTCTTTTCTAGACAAACTGATATCAATTTTCATGTTTTCTTTTCCTTGTCCAAGCTACTTTGGCAACTGCTGCCCAGCTTGTTTCACGTATTCCTTGGAGCAGGTTAGCCCTGAAGGTCCCCTCATGATTTAGGACCAACAGTTCCCAGAGCTGAAGAACACATACAACAAAGGCAGGGGGGAAAAAAGCAGCCTCCAGCTCCCATCAGGCTTTAAATCCAACACCCCAAATGATCAGGATCTGTTTAAACTGGGATTTCTTGTGGGAAAGCAGAACAGCCCCAATGCCTGGCTAACCTCTCTGCCTGTCAGTTGGGTAAGAGTTGGTGAAATTATGCTTTGCTTGTATCACTTGCATCCCTTAAACAAGCCTGAAAGAGACAAAAAATGCAAGTTCTGTTTGTTTATTCAGGTTGTGTGGATTCTTATATCTCATTAGCAGGACATAATAACTTGGAGCAACAAGTTTTATTAAGGCTCACTTGGGGCCTAGCAGCTTTTGTATGACTTGTTTTTCCAAAGTTTCAAACTTCTCTGACACATTTTTCATGAAGTAAAGCCAAAAAGGGAGGAAAGGATTTTTTAGCCATAATCAAGAAGGTCAGGAAAAGAAAGGAAAGCAGGATGTGCAGGATTTATACTCTCTCATTCCTTCCTCCTGGGAGGAATTCTGTTTCAGGTATTATGAACGTGCTGTGATGAATAAAGTTGCAATTTAAACATTATCAGTGCAAACTGGAGGTGGATTCAGAGATCACACACAGGCTGCTGAATGGGAGAAAGGGATCTGCTTAAAGTTCTGGTGTGTTTTCTGCATGAGTCAACCCAAGACTGAGGTGGTAGGTGTTTGAATACCTGCACACCTTTTATTTTATAGATAATGTAATTATATTCTCACTTCAGCTCACCTATAAAAAGAACTCAAATTTGCAATAAAAAGATCTTTACCCCTTTTCTGCTGATCGTTGCTTAGCAAAGTATTTCACACAAGAGGTTTGTTATCTTTAATAGCACTAAAATTACTTTAAGCAATTACCTGCATCATTTTAAACTCTGCAGAGGTTATTAAAATATTCTCATGGCAACTATAAAGAAATATGAAAATAAGTAAAGACTAAATTGCACTTTGTCTCAAAAAGTCGTTTGCCTTAAAGCATGTTTGGTCCTTGATTTCTAAATAGGCATCTTTGTTTCCTGAATTGAATTCTGTCCTCTGTGTTTGACCTTCCACATTCCAACTCTGAAGGTGGGTCTTTTCTTACAATAACCATTCCAATTTCAGAACAAGCAGAAAAAACCAAAACATATATTGCAAAATACCATTGCATGGCCAACCTAAAAATGACATCCCAGAAATGAACCTGAGCTTTGAAAATCTACTGTTAAATCTCTTCTTGCTTTAGTATGAGGAACTAGAAATTAAGACTCGATGTCATATCCCACATGTGGCTTTGACTACTTTTATTTCCCTTTAGACAGAAATTTCTTACAGCACCCACTGTCATGGGCCAGCTGAAGAAGAACTTTCCACTACTGGGGTTTGCTAAGTATTGGTCTGGACTCTCACCAGGCAAGGGGGAATTGTACAAGAATTTGTGGAATTATCAGAAAAATCTTATTCCTTTACATCCTAGAAAATGATGCAGAGCAGTGAGAGTCTCTTTGCTACCTGTGGTGTGCCCTCTTCATTGCTCCTCTTTTGATTTCCATCTCCCACATCAACAACGTGGAGCTGAAAGAGTGGCTTTTTATAGAATAATGATGTTGGAGGAAATTAGCATGGTTCTAATTAGGGGATGAAAGGAGCAATTAATTTAGAGAGTTTGGACTTCTGTGCCAGAGACATGGGCCCAGCAGACCTCCTGGAGCAGGGCAGGAACATTTTAAAGCAAAATGCTACAACATGGCAAAAGTGTCAGTGAACAAGAAAGCAAAATTAATTGAGAGAATGGAAAATCTAGAGCAATTATGTTACAATTTCTTTTATTTTTACATGTTCTGTTGAGCTGGCAGATTTGTAATATCCACTGCAATTCAGAATCCCATTTTTTTTCACAGTTGTTATTAAACACAGTGGTTTCTTATATTATTTTTTCCTCCATTGAAGAGCCCAGTCCCAGAAAACCTGGAGGCAACATTTCTCCCAAGTCCCTGCAGAGTCCAGAGTTAGGTGGCACCTTGGTCATGATGTGGTGCTTTCCCCCTGCTGAGCTGGGACGTGAATTCAGTTACAATCACAGTGGAAGAGCTGAAAGTTGCTGACTCAGGCAGCCCTTTCCTGGCAGCTGAGCACTTAGTGCTTCCTTGTCTCCCACCTCCACAGATAAAAGCTGGAATCAGAGATCAAAACTTCCTCAAGCTGTTAAGCTTCTGACATCTGCAAAGCCAAGAGCTCAGAGACGATGTCAAAATCATTATCTGCAACCGAAGGAGAAACATTTCTTTTTGCTCCCAGTCACACAGACAAGTTTTTTTCCTATTATTTTCATAAGGTTTCACAAGGTTTGAGGCCAGAAGGGGTGATTAGATCATCTAATTTGTCTTGCTGTGACTTGCAAGTCACTTCTTCCTTCTTAGATCCTCCCAGGTGACTTTGAACTCAAGCATTCATCTCCACAGGCAACCAAACCTCTGAAGAAATAGGAGAAATGGACATAAACTTAGTAACTCCTGCAATGGCAAGGAACTAACTCAAAATGGTGTGTGTGACCAGATAAGTCCTAATTCTGGTTCTCTAAGTGCTCCAGAGAAAGCCAAACTCCAAGTGAACAGCTCTGAAAACCCAGGGTAATACAGCTGAGGGGAGAGTTTTCCCTCAGGCATCCATCTGTTAAATCTTCTGGGTGAGCTGTGATCCCTGAGCTCTGCTGATCACTTTGGTGGCTTGAGAAAACAGGAAAGCCTGAGTGTACTGAAATTAGCATAGGTCAGGCTGCCCAGAGCTAAATTTGGGAGCTGCCATCTCCAAAGGTCTCCATCCTCAACACGGAGACACTGCCTCCCCTGTTAATGTCTCTGCAGGAAACAACGACTCTGTTTCTAAGCTGAATTAATCTAATGTAGGCTTTTCACCAGCTCCAATTTTCATTTCCCCTCTCTAAGCTAAAATCAGTAGATTAAGGGTGAGTTTCAATCAGGTGCCCAACAATTATGGAAGTTTTAGGGTGCCCAAGGTCTCCTATAGGTCCTGCTTGAGATCTGCCAGGTCTGAGCTCCCTGAGATTCCCCAGAGCACCTTGGATACCTGTTTTAGGTAATTAATTAGACAATTGCATCCTGTTCTAAGCTTCATAATGTAAGACCCACATAATAGGTGCATCATGTGTAAATGGTGTGAGTTTTCCAGTTTTTATAACTAATTACAGCTAACACGAACCTAGTATTTGATATTTTTTATATAGCACATTAATCAGAGATTTAAGTGCAGGCATAAAGGATTAAAAGAATGAAATTCTGAGACTAAATATTCTCCATTCCAGAATTCAGAGAAAACTCCCACATGGACCTGTGGTTCTAATGTAAGTCTAACAAAGTTGGCATTATTCTCTTGTAAAATGACAAAATTTATGTATTAAAAAGGAAAAAAATGGCATCAGGCACATACAGATTTTCTAGTGCAGCTGTAATAGAGAGGAAGACTTCAATTTTTTCAGAGGAAAAGAAGTAATTCCTTGTGGGCTTGGAAATCATCAATGGAGAAGAAAGAAGTCCTGGTTGCATTTGTTGATTTGAAGATGGTTATGGACTGTCAAGAAAACAGTGAGTAGAGAAAACTGGATGTCAGCATATCTCACAGAAGGAATTTCCAGTAAGAACATGTGGTGCTATAAAATCTCATTTAGAATGACAACATATAGTTCTAGTCACACATATTCAAGAAGGATTAACTAAAATTGATGTGGGTGATGGAGAACACACCTTAGTTAAAAAAATCATAATACCTTTGCTTATTTAACCTAGAAAACTGCACTTTAAGGGGAATGAAAGTATGTTGACATAATGATACAAGAGAGATGTTGTAACTGCATCAGAATCTTTGGCAGAAGTGTATAATAAACACC
This sequence comes from Nicator chloris, assembly GCA_013400495.1. Taxonomy (NCBI): domain Eukaryota; kingdom Metazoa; phylum Chordata; class Aves; order Passeriformes; family Pycnonotidae; genus Nicator; species Nicator chloris. The sequence goes on from WAAE01024134.1 coordinate 25,163, forward strand.
TGACAGCAGTGCAAAAAGCTTTGAAAGGGTTGTGGCTACATCTCACCTGGATATTTAAAGGAAGTTCATCTCCAGAAGGTTGTAGTTCTGCAATGACTTTTCAGCAGGGACAATAGAGGAGAAGTCTGGGTTTTAGTTGTAGCACACAGTTGTACAAAATACATGGAGAAGGGACAGGCTGAGTAAAGAAATTTCTATTCATTTTATGTCTTACGTTGAGAAGTGTAACTTTTTGTCCCTGATCAAACTAACTTGTGATTTTTTTAGTTTAGGCTTTTTTTTTTTTTTTAATATATTTCCATTGCACAACACATTTAGGCCAGAGCTGATTTGATCTTTTCTATTTATATTCTTGTAGTTGATGGCAATTGATGTTCTTTCACTTGGGTTTCAAAGGCATGAACCTCATGATCAATTTATGCCTTGCCACAATTCACCTCAGGACACGACATATACCTGGCATCCAGTTCCTGGGTAACAGATCTTTAGGACAGCTTAATGACTGATGCAGCTGTGCAAGTGGTGATGATGAAAAGAAAATCCATATTTCAGTTTTCACTCAAAATAGGGGACATTCAATCAGTAATTCCGAGGGAGGACAAAGGCTGAGATGTGAAAGATTTTGGCCTCTGCTCATTTTTATAGCTGTCAACAGCAATAGTTTATGGGGGCTCCAGGATTTACTCAAAGACAGGGTGCAGATGGCCTATTTGTCACTAAAAGAGCATTTTAATGCAAGCTTGACCAGGTCTGAGACGTTATCATTTAGAAACACTGCGAAATGTCACTGACCTTTCTTCACAGAAGTTTGATGATCAGAGATAAAGTGAAGATGAGAGTGGCAGTCATGTCAGATCTGTGGTGAGGGAAACTGGGAAAGTCAGAGAAAGCACTTGGAGCCCAATGGCCCCAAATCACCAGATTTTATGCACGTCTGACTTCAAGCACAGCAATGAGACACATGGAGGTACACAAAACTAATCACCTGCCTAAGCTGGCCCTGTTCTTAATCTCAGTCTGGGATAAGGCCCAAAAAGAATAAAGACAGTAAATTGCCTAGAAAGGAAAGCAATATGTACAAAAGTTGCTGTTGTTTACTGACATTAAGAAATGCCAGCAGAGAGTTCAGGGCTGGGCAGTGCTCAGATCACTGGCCCCTCTGAGTCACTCAGACTGTGCTCAGGAAGTGATGGCCAAGCTGAACTCAAAAAGGGCACAAAAATGGATTATTTTAATCACTGCTTGCAAACACATAATTTATTAAATTCTGGAATGTAAATCTTGCCAGATTTGTAGGAAGGAGGACAGGGAGTAACATCAGAAGTCCATCAGAGATGCAGCTTGTCTCAAGTATGCAAGTAGGGAACAGGGAGCCTCCCATCAAATGTGAATTTGCAGTTAAATACTGAAATGAGGGTTTGCTTTGGGCTCATCCAGCTCTGCTTTTCTGCCCGGGCTTGGTTCCATGTAGCAGTATCGAAGAGAACAGGGAGATACAAATGAGAGAAGAGCCTGTCTGCAAGTGCTTTTTCAGTGTGGAAGTAAGGAGGGAACAGTGAGAAGGGAAATACCCCAGGCAAACAGCACTGATTGAGAACAGTGGTAAAAAAATACTAATCCACAACTTGGTTTGAAGCAGGGAGATGTTTTCCGTGTCTTTCAGGCAACAAAATTCAGTGCAGGAGTTTTCAGGGGCAGATCAGAAACAAAATGGTGCCTCAGGTAGAAAATGGTGTGAACTTGAGCAGGTGGTGAAATGAAGATGGATAAATCAGCTTCTGCCTGCTTTGCTGGGCACATTCTCTGAGAGCTGGCACCCCACCTGGGCTGTCAGGTGCTGTTAATGGTCCCAAAGTGACCACTGGGGAGCAGGAAAAAGCAAAGGAACCTGCTTCTTACCACAGCAAGCCCACCACCATTAGTACCTGTGTGGAGCTGTGGCTGCCCAAACGTTGACGTTTCCCTGCAGTCCAGCACCCTGGGCAGGTAATTGGACATTGATGCCTTTTCTTTGAACTGTTTGCTGCAGCACTGGAGGATTTTGTTCGACATTTTTTCTTTCATGTATCATTCAGATGGTTTTGGCAGCTCTCCAAAAACAGTGATGCTCTTTGAAATTGTTTCTGGTTTTTGGTTGTTTGGTTGTTTTTAGAGAGCATCCTCTCTGCTGGACTTGGATTTGATCAGCTCTTCCTTTACTTAGAGGTGAATTTCAAGGGGCAGAAAGGGAAGGAGAGAAGTGGGTTGCACCCAAATTCATGAGAAAAAGTAAAGGGCGGCATTGTAATTTTCCTGTTTCTAACATAACAACAGCCTGGTCAGGCCAGTGCTCTGTGCCTGGGAGGGAGACCATTTCAGTGGCAAAGAGACCTGGCAGGGGGAAGAAAAAGGCAGGTGAATTGTTCTCATATATTTGTGAAAAAAAGAAAAAAAGCTCATTCTGCAAAGGAGAAAGAAAGCAGGGAAACTCTTGTTATTCACAGGCAAAGGGGCCCAAAAGCTAAACTTTTTATTTAAACTCTTGCACTAAAAGGTCTGTGGGCTGCTTCATCTTCCCAGGAGAAACCTCTCCACAGGACAAGCCCATGGCTGCTCCCAGCTGGGGCAGTGGATGTTTTATGGCTCTGAGCTTGCAGGGAAGCTCAGTCCCACAGATGATTCAGACTGCAGATGCTGAAGCACTTTCATTTCAGGAATCACTGTGAAATGAGGTTTTATATTGCAGCATTGAAATACTCAGGGAAAATCTATTAGGGCAGCTGCAGGATGGGGTCAGCAGGCAGCACAGCGAGGAGCCCAGGGGACTCGCATTTACACAAACTCCCTACCAAGAGCAAACACACCAGGGGTGGCATTTAAATGGTCTCTTCACTCTAGCTGTGCTACCAAAACAAGCAATTTGTGGATGACACTAAACTAGGAAGAGAGTCTGATGTGACAAATGATAGAGTGGCTGCCCAGGGGACCCAGATTAATTTGAAGAAAGGGCTAAATTAAACTCTGTCAGGTTTGGCAAAGGGAAGCACAAAACTTTGCTCTTGGGCTGGAGAAACCAGCTGGGAGTTGACTGCCTGAACAGCAGCCCCACTGCAGAGGACCTGTGAGGTTGGGGAGGCCCTGGACAGGTTGTTTAGAGAAGCTGTGGATGCACCATCCCTGGAAATGTTCAGGGCTGGGTTGAATGGGGCTTGGAGTAACCTGGGATAGTGGAAGGTGTCCCTGCCCATGGCAGGGGGGTGGAAATAGATGGTCTTTAAGGTCCAACCCAAACCATTTTGTGATTCTGTGACCTGAGGGTGACAGGAGGTGCCAGGTAAAACACAACCTATAAAGGGTGCATCTTGCTGTGTTGGGTCATGTCCTGCATGCCACCCAGCAGGAGAAATTTATTCCCCATTGCTGGCACTGCTTGGGCTGTCCACAGGTGGGCAGGGACATGGAGAAGATCACATGAAGGGCCACCATCCATCCAGGGTGTGCTGGGCTGGCCAGGGCTGTTGAACATGATGAAGAGACCAGAAGAGTGATCCATAAGTTTTATCCATATTACACCATAAGGGGTTTTGCTAACACATTTTTTTTTATTTATTTAAACCAAGGCCCAGAGCTTTTTTTTTTTTCCCCTCCTTCTTTTTCTGAGGATTGATTGACTGGGAGAGCTGATGGCTTGAAGCAAGGCTGCAGGGCTTTTAGGCAGCTGGCCATCAGTCTCACAGGAGATGCCCAAGAGTGAGGTTGTTACTGCATTTGGAGGAGCAAGTTCTAGCGGGTACTAAGTTACAGGATTTGATGTCATTTTTAATTTCCTTTGCTGTGAAGTAATTTCTGAGGAAAAGGAAGAAGAATCAAAACAATTTCTCCAAGATGGCAGGAGGCAGAGCAGGGAAGTGGAAATGCCTCAAATGGTTAATAATCAGGGATGGAGGAGAGTGATTTGACAAGGATTTCAGGAGTTTTCTGCGTTCTCACTGCAAGAGGTCATCCAATATGAATGATGCCTGAGCAAAATTTTTAAAGGCTGGACAAATGTAGCCATTAGCAACTTCAACCAACCTTGAAAACTTATTTGCGGGAATTTATCTCAGGTTTCATGCATTTATTTGTAATCAGATTTTCCTTGTTTGATTTTTAAAAAATATTTTGCTCATCATGCAAAATTATTCAGTGATGTTTCCTGTGAGAATGTTTTCTGACATGCACAGACATTTATTGCAGTAACAACTTTCAAGATTTGTTCTTCTGAATTTGCTATTTATGATTTGCTTTTTCCTTGAGCATTCCTGCCTATGGGTATGAACCCAGGAAGAAATCTGCAGAGTATCACTAACTGCCTTTGTAAGACCCACCCAGGGAATTTTTGCTTTTCGTTTTGTTTGAGAAGATTTGGCAAGTTGAAAAAGTAGAAGGTTTAGATGAAGAGAGACAAACAAAGTGATTATTGCCCCTATTGTCTCTGCCTGGTACAATATTTATGTGTTGGGTCTGGGGTGACACGACCACGTTCTCTTTTCCTGTCCTCCTGCCCTCCATCCCTCATTTTTGGGACAGGGTTACATCTGGTTGTATGAAACATTTACAGAGGAGTAATAGAAGTCAGTATCACCAAACTCACATAAATTACAGTGAAGCTTTATTGAGTGTGCCAGATGCTGGGTTTTGTTGGGTTATCCTGGACTTGCCCCTGAGCTGTCTCATGCAAAGCTGTGCTCTGTAGGTATGGGCTCATTTTGGCTTTCCAGGGAGTGGACTTGAGTCTGAAAGGAGGATGCAGATTTCCAGGGCCAAAGAATCTGCAAGCTGGATCCTGAAACTAACTGAGACCAAAGGAAATGTAGAAATGTGGGTCTGGTGTTGGGAACCCAAGCACAGCAGGTGTTTGCTCCATGGTTTGCTCAATGGTGGTGGAGCCCAGTGGATGTTTCTTTCCAGCCATGTGTACTGCAAGAGAAATCAGTAAGGTTTTAGTGAGATGCTTCATTGGAAAGCTGGGAAGCCCTTCCCAGCTTGGTGTGATGTGGTGCTCACAGAGGAGGGACTCAGGCAGCACAGCAGGGAGAGCAGAAGGGGTTACCAGATACACCAAATGGATTTCAAACCAGATGTGTAAATTAAACCCCCTGTCTCCAACAACCATTTCCCCTTCCACATCAGCAAATTGGATCTGAACAGAATTTCTGGTTGTTTTTGTTTTTTAATTTTTCTTTCTTTCTGTCAGTCATGGCAAAGCCTGCACATTCCTGTGTAGCTTGCTTTCCAGTTAAGGCTTTTCACCATCCACAGGTGTGTGGTGTTTTCTTTTTTCCCTCCTTTGTTTTGCAGCACCAGGTGCTTTCTTCTTGAATCAGTCCAATCTTGGTGCACTAGTGAGAAAATGCAATCTGACAAAGACTTGGCCTCTATTATTTCTTGCCTAGTGATATTTCTCTGACAGAAGTGAATAATATGTAATTTTTTTTTTAAATCTACACATTTGTCTGAAGTCTTTTGGAGCTAGCTGCAGTCCCCTTGCAGCTATCTCAAAGCAAACCTTTGCATTGCCCATGAAATTTCATTTTTAGTCCAAAGATAAACTTCAAGAAAACGAAACTTTCTTCTTTCTCTCTGTCCTTTTAATTCCCCAGGACAGCTACAACTTCAGAAAATGATCTCATCCTGCTTTGTCGTTCTGCCAATATCTTGTGCAAGATGAACATCCCAGAAGGTACAAAGTATTTGCTGTAACAAGTCAGTGTGTTTGTTTATCCACTTCCCAGAAGAATATGAAACCTTTTGAAATGCACATCCTTTTTAGCACTTCAATATGAGAGTCAAGAATAGAGTTCGTGTCACTCTGGCCAGACTGTGGGAGGGGTGGAAACAGGACAGTAACTCAGCACAGGAATCCATGCAGCCTCTCGTGGAAATCCTCATATCCTGTGGTATAGGAGTCACTTTAGACTGATCAGAGCAAAAATGTGCACAAAGATGGCACATCTGTGAACATTTAACGAGCACAACTGTGGGACTTTACCAGTATTCAATGTCATTCTCTTTGTAGTTTATATTCATAGACAATAAGAGGCCCAGAGCCTGATCCACTTCAGCTGCTCCCCTCTCTTTGTATCTGCTCCTTGAATTGTTCTGCAAAACTTCAAGCTGGACTGTCTTTTCTTTAACGAGCTAAAACTGTGCTAAAATAGAAATTCCACCTGCTGTTGCCCAAGATGTGGATTTGTATTTTGGTAACAGCACATGACAAGAAAAATAAAAATAAACCATAAACACATAGAGGCACATCCTCAAATATAACACCTTGATTCTACACGAATTATTGTGTTTAGTTTTGTTGTTTATAACTTTGTTTTCTTTTGAAACAAGGAGGTCTGTGGGCAGGTTTTGAACAGACTACAGTTGTGCTTCTGCTTGTATAGGAATCTGGGTTACCTATGTTGGTTTGGACACGTTTTCTTTCCAGCACGGGCCTTGTCTGACTGCTTCATGTATCTGTCTGTGTTATGGATCTTATGTGTTTTCTTTGCCTTAGAAAAACCCTGCTTTGTAAAAAACCTAGAGAGAAAGTAAGATGCTATAAGCATGGATAGAGCTAGCACCGAAATTTAAGTGTTTTCCATTCTTTTGTTTTCCATTCTTTTTGCAACCCTTTGGTCGCAGAGCTCCTCTCCACAAGGGCAACACTTCACCCTGCTAGACACTCATTAACACCCCTGAATAAGTCTTTTTAATGACAGCAGAGGAACACCAAACTTCTGTTGAAGGACTCCCGTTTTCACTCTCTCTTCTTGCTCTTTGCGTGTTTTTTAGACAGCCTTGAATGACAAAGACTGGGAAGCAAACAGGAGAGCTCAGGACAGCATGGTTTTGTCAGCTGAAGGAGCTGGGGTTTTGTTCAGAACCCTCCTTACTCCCCTGCGTTAGCAATTTGTATTGTTGCAGCGGAGTGCTGAGCAGAGGTTGGGATGATCCTTGTGGTTTGAGAACAGCACATCCATGTGTGAATGATGCACGTGTGTGGTTCACGCATGTGCTGCCTGCTCGTACAGACACACGTTTTGCTGGTGGAAAATCCGTGCTCTGGCTAAAAAGGACCTGACAAGTTGATGGCTCCTCTTTCTCTGTCCGAAATTGCCCCATTGTGTCGCGTTGTAAAATGTCATGTGAAAGACAGACGTGGAAAAGCACCCTCCGTACAGGCCTAGGGTAATAAATTAATGAGCTATAAACAGCAAAATAACCATGCCCTGTGCCTCTGAGACTGGAAGCCTGGCTCTTCACATCCAAGCCCACTGGCCCGGAGCTCTTGAGCTAATGGTAAATCTCTCTGACATGTTGCAGCAGCAGGTCTCCTCTCCTTGCTTACCAGCCACATCACACTCCAGGGAAACATCACAGCTAGAAGCCAGCAGCTCTCATAAAGTTTCAGAGGTGGAATAAACCCTGCTGCCTGGATGTGAGGACACTCACCCCACTGAAATATTGGGAGACCATTAACTGTGGCAGAGTCTCTGCTTCAGCTGCCTGCTGTGGGAAGGGCTGAGCTTGTGCACCCCACAGGCTCTGGGGAGCAGAGAGGCATCAGAGGCTACAAGGGACTGGAGGGACACATCAATGAGCTGACAGTGTACCTCCAAATACTGCCAGGAAGGGTGATGCATCCCCAGGGAATGGCACACTTCCCAGTCTATGTGGTGGCACTCGCCTCTAAAGCAGCCTGGACTTGATCCTATTACAGTGGTCAGGTTGAACCAGCTGGAGCCCTGACATGATGCATGAGGACACTTTCCTGTGCTTTAGAAGGTCATTTGGTCACTCTTCCCACAGAGCCTTCCCTCATTGCTGCTCTGTGCCTGCCTCAGCCACCAGCTGGAGCAATGGGCTCGTGCTGGCTCAGGAATCTGAATAAGGAAGGGGCTCTAATTCTGGTTGCTTCTGATCAATTAAGCTGAGTTCTAAAATAATTTTCTTAAACTCTCCTCTCCCTAAAATTGGTGCAAATTGAAATGAATTTCATGTCAGCTCTTTGTATAGGTGTGCAAAGGGGACACTAAAACTTCAGATTTTCTCAAAGGCCGGTGGCTGGGTTTGGACATTCTCTGGCAAATATGAACTTTTTCAGCAAAGGCATTTGCAGAAGCAAATAAGGCAGCCAGATTCAAAGAGGCAGCACTGGTTTTATCCCAGGCAGGCAGAGCCAGTGAACTTTATTTAATCCTAACTGTTCCTGAAACTGCAGCTGTGTTTACTCTCACAGACGAGGGCAGATGGCATCAGACCCAGATGCCCCAGTCAAGAGCTTGAGTTGAGGCAGCTTTGATGTCCAGAGTGCTGGGGACCCCAGCCTGGCCTGTGGGAATTTCTCTTCTGGAACTTAGATTAGAAGGATGCTACTTTAATTGACAGGATCAAAAGCAAAGCTGAGGTTGGTGATCAGCTGGTCATTTCCTTCCTCTCCCTCCCTGCGTGAGGCACTGGTGGTGATCAGGGCACTATAGTAAAATAAACATTTCTCTTCCTTTAACACCTTCCAGCCAGGCCCCCTCAAAGCTGCTGAATTTATTCAGAAAGTTCAACGCCTCTCCTTGAAAAGTTGAAATGTTTGACACAGCCCTGTGTGGTGGGAAAGGTGTCTGAGGCCACGAGTGCAAAGCCTCAGATGTTTGAACCCTCTCATCTCCACCTGCAAAGAACTTGTTCTTTGATTTCCTTTTCCCCACTTTGCTCTGGCATTGTTGTCAGGAGACTCTGCAAATGTCAAAACCATTATCAGTCACAGGCAAGCAGGCTCTTAATTGAACTTTTATTCTCCTGCCTAACTTGCTGCACTCCAAAGAAAAGGCTACATTGCTAGCATGGAAATGGCCTTTTGGAAGTCACTGACTGCTGAAAGTAAATTATCTAAAACTGAGATATATGTGTATATGTATTTATCTCCATTCAAACTTTTCTTTGATTTTTATATATACATCTACAAATAAACGTGCAGATTTTTGTTTGTTCATAGTATCACTGTGTGTTTACATACATATAAAATAATAAATTATAGGTCCAAGTGTTTGAATATACCTTTCCCCTTGCAACTTCAGCCAGGTGTATGGCATCTCCTAGCTCATAAAATATACTCTGGCCTTTTGACAGGAGTCCACAGAAAATAAATAAAAAAGAATGGGAGGAGAAAGTGTGAAATAACAGTCCTCTTTGCTGCCTTGTGCTGTCTCCATCCTTCTTTTTTATCCTTTGTTCACATTGTTTCCCTTCTCCATTTATGTTGATTGAGGCATGACAGGCAGACCTGATATTCAGCTGCCTACATCCATAAATGTCTCTTTGCATGATGCTGTGCTCCAAACAAAGTTCTGGGCAATTGGAACAAATATCCTGAGTCCATTATTAGTCCTTCTGCTTTCTTAGGACATTTTTTCCCCTTTATGTCTCCCAAAATGGTTAGCTCAGCTCTTGTCACATCTGCTTTGGCTTCAGTAGTCTACTGGATTCTACTGGATGGCAAATGCTGTTTTTGCCACTAATCCCCCAAAGGCCTCAGAGCCATCAGAGCCTCTACTGATTTATTTCTTCCATGCAATCTGACTCGCTGTCCAGGGTCTGTGCTTCTGTATTTTGCCTTTCATTCCATAGGAATTCAAAATGTCTTACAAAGAAATAACCTAATCCTGACCTTTTAGGAACTGAGCTCTGAACCCAAGGGTTTTTGGTTTTTTTTTTTGTTTTTGTGGTTTTTTTTTTTTTGTCTTCTTGAATGGCTTCCCTTTATCTTTCAGACAATGTAACCTGTGGTGAGCTCATTTTTAATAGTATGTAATACTTTTACAACCAAGCAGAAAAAACTTGCGGAATACTTCTCATTTTAGTCCTATTCTAGACTGAGTTTATGTCTGTAAACAGTCTGGTTTGGGCTTCTCACCCTCAAGCAGTCTCTGATATGTATTTTATTTGTATTGAGCAGAATATTTGCAGTTTCCAGAAACAGGACTCCTTTGCATGAGCCCAGAGTATTTCCAGTTCAGATCCTGTGGATGTACAACAGCTGGAGGTGTAGCAAAACATTGGCTGAAGACCTGCTGTTAACCAGGTTTAGGAATAAAAGGAACACCTCTGGGACTTTTTGCCCAGCAAAGTGGTGGAATCACCATCCCTGGAACTGTTTCAGATGTGTGGATGTGGCACCTGGGGACATGGTTTAGTGGTGAGCAGAGAGGTGCTGGGTTAATGGTTGGGCTTGATGGTCTTAGAGGCCTTTTCCAACCTTAATGGTTCTGTGAGAAGGCAAAGATGCCTTTGGAGCCCCACAAAACCTGTTTTTCCCATGTGTGTGCAGCAAGGCGTTGTGTTAGGAGTCAGCAATTTCCCTTCCCTGTCACTATGCCAAAATCATTGTGGAGGCTGGAGAGTCCACGTCAGGTGGCAGCTGTTTTGAAGCCACCATGGAGATTGTGCCATTGAAGTGCAAAGGGAGGGATGCAGCACAGTCACCGCCTTTGTGGGCAAACCCCAGAGAGCTGGCTTTCCTAAGCTGGTGTCTCTCAATGGAAAACCCCAAATTCTGCAGCAGTGTGCCAGAAAACCCCTCCAGATGTGACTCTTGGTGCTTTCCATCCCCCTGTCCCTCACTTTTTAAGTTATGCTCTGGACATATCCTGTTCTGGACCCAGCCATAGAAGCACAGAATTGTTTGGGTTGGAAGGGACCTCTCCAGACCATCTGGTCCAACCTCTGCAGGGGACAGGGACACCTTGAGCTATTTCAGGTTGCTCAGAAAGGTGCTAGACCCCCCATCCATGGAAATGTCAGGTTGGACAGGGCTCTGAGCCCGAGGTGCTTTACCACCCTCACTGTCAACAACTTCCTCCTTGCTGTAGTCTTAATCTACTTTTGCTTTAAAACCATTATTGCTCATCGTATCACTGAAAGTCAGTCCCCACCTTTCTTTAAGCTTTCTTGAAGTGCTGAAAGGTCACATCTGATGGTTCTTCATCTTTCCCCCTCTCCCCAGCTGAAACAGCCCCTCTTTGCAAGTAGGGAGGCACTAAGGAGCAGCTAAGGAAAGGGAAATGGCAGACAGATGGAACTGAGCTGTGGCAGCTCTGCTGGCAGCACCAAGAAGCTGCTTTTATTGCTCCCCACCATGTTACAAGAGGTAAGAGGGAGCATGCATGTGGATTTTTTTCCACCCACAAACAATAATTAAATCATGCACTTTAATTAGGCTCCTTGCCTCTACTCAGGTTGCCGTTCACAGAGAGTTTTTTGGTTTCCCATGGGTAACCATTGACACCATGGATGGGGAAGAGGCAGGGGTGAATATTAAATATGTCTCATTTCTGTGTAAGAGCTCTGTAACTTACACAAATTTCTTTTTTTTTTTCCTCTTTGATATCTTCACTAAAACATCTTTTCATCACTTGATGGCAGCAGAGCTATAATGTAAATTTATAGATACTGATGCTGCATGGATGCATCAAAGAAAAAAAGAACCCAGCTCATATTTATGTTTGTCTATATATTTTTCCACAGATCTGTTTTGCATTAAAAGTTTGAAAAGATACAAGGCATAGGAAAGCTTTGTATTTTCAGAAGGGATTAATGCAGAGGATATTTCGTTCATTCACAGTCATCAAAAATAACAGTTGGTGCAACCAAACATCCCCTAAATTCCTTCAGCTGTAACTCCAAACTCTGCAAATATAAAATCAACTTTCTTCTTTCATTTTTACCTTTTGTGCACTTTGCTTTGGGTGGTTAGTGCTGTGGTAAAGGCAGCAGCCTTGTAGTTATGAGCCTGTGAGGTTTCACACTACTGGCAGTGCTATGCTGGCTCTTTTACACTCAAAATACACATATTAAATGCAACAATACTGAGATCAAGTTACTCCCAGCTCTCATTACCTGAAACTCAGATCAGTCCCTGACAAATAAGACTCTGCTATGCAACTAGCAAATGCTGATGCCTCTTTGTATCAGCGTTCCTACAATCCAGATGAAAGTAATCTTCATAAAATTGAGACTGTCCCCATGGTATCCTTTCTGTCTCACCCTGGAAGGTACATCATGGTGTGCCTTTACTCCTGATAAAACAAAAATATGTCTCCATTCCCCAGAGACAAACCTGCAGCCCAGCTTGTGTTTAATGCTGCACTGGCTATGCAGCAGTGTGAACTAGCTGCTAACTAAACTGTGAGCTAAAAATAAGAGCTCTTTGCCTTGCTTGTCTTTTTCCCCAAGTGACTGGCATGTGTTAGTGGCTCCATTACCTGTGGCAATGAATCCAGAGTCTGCCTTGCCAGAACCAAGCCTTTATTTTGCTGCCTGGATGTTCTGTGGGCTCCAGAATATTTCCTTGCCTGGAGTTACGAGCGTACAATTCCATGAGCTCCAAATCTTGCACAAACCTGACAGTGCCTTCCAGGGAAAAAACAACCTCCCATCCCAGCACTGATCACCGCTGGCTCATATTTTTACCCTGCTTTGACGTCAGACCAAGCTGTTTTTCCCCCCTCTTTTCTAAACTTCCAGTTCTATACAGTTTTGCACTAGTATCTGGCAGTAGTGCAGCTGCAATATTTCAGCGTGGGGGGCACTCCACTGCAGACATCCCTGGCTGGAAGCAGAGCACTCCTGCAGAGAGCAGGCAGCACTGCACTGTAACCTCTCCCTGCAAACCGGGAGCTGTGCTGACAGCCATCCCCTCTTGCCTCTGGGCATTTCAGCATCCCCTCCTGCTGCCGGTGGCAAAGCTTTTGCTCTGTTTGCCCTCACAGGGGTATTTTTGCAGGGCATCACTGCTGGGTGTTCACCTGCAGAAGGGATGGGGACCCAGGTCTGGTCCTGCAGGCAGGGCAGCAACAGCTCCTGTGAGCCCTTCCTCCCCCTTTCCCTGTGAGACTCTTCCAGTGAGCATTTCTTACCCTTTCTCTCTCTCACACAGGTCTCTGGTTCAATTAATATTTAATTCTACACTCGCTGGGACAACCTGAACTGGGGAGGTGAGGGAAACCTTGTTCCAGGCTGCGTTGGCAGCCTGCTGAACAGCTGCCTGGGGAGGTGGAAGACACACAGTCATTTATCCCCTTCCAACCAGGCAGAGATGGACCTGAAAACATCTCCTGCCACAGACAGTTCTCATACATAAATAGATTTAGGATTTTGTTTTCTTTCCCCCGTCTGCACAAGAGAGAAGGGACTCTGGTGGTTTGTCTGTCCTTGCTGGGCAGCACCACCCATTGCCCTGTTCTGAGCCTCACCCTGGCAAGGGCTTTGGCAGGACTTGACAGACCTAACCCTGAGCCTCACCCTGAGAAGGGCTTTGGCAGGGCTTGACAGACCTAACCCTGAGCCCTTTCCCTCGAGGACAGGAGTTCATGCAGGGGACAGAGCCAAAGCGTGCCCACCACATCACTCACCTTGCAGAGCTTCTCTCTGAGCCCTGTCCTTGCTCTGAGCTGCTTGTTCTGCCTCTGGACTCCACGCAATCCCCACTTAGCAGGACCTGTCCTTGATGATTCCCCATTCCTCTGTTCAATCCACTGTTAAGCAGAGGCAAGCAAGGGAAAACAATCCCTCTTGATACCAGAAAAACTGCTGTTGTTTCACTCCAAGGTATTTTGACAATAATAATGTTGGGAATATTCAAATATTGCTGCCAGGGGAATGGAGCAATATTTAACTTTCTTTTTACTCTTTCTCATTACTTACTAGAAAGCCTGTTACAGAACAACAGCGTTTTTTGTTTATGAAAGGAAAAGAGGAAAAAATCCTGCATAATTGTAAAACCTGAAATTGCTAAAGACAACACAGAGATTATTTACCCCAAAGCAACAATCTCAACTTCAACTACAGTAACTTTATAGGAGCTGCTACAGCTTTTCAGTTTTCTGCATTTTATGACTGATGAGAACTTTCACCATAAATTCAGACATTTGCAGTTCCTTTATCTGTCATAAGGAAGTGGTTGGTAAATGAGTGAAGTGCTCCAGTTCCCAGGGATGTTATGATCCAACATCTGCTGAGTCCATGGAAATACTCCCTGTTGACTTCTGCCAGTTCTGGATCAAGCACTTTTGAAAAAGATGGAAAAGGCAGAATATTGTTGCCTCTTTATTATTTAGCAGTAAGAGACCTGTTAGTCTGAAGTTCCTTTCCTGTGCCAATGTAATTCCACTGGACTCAGGCCTTCACTGAAATGGAATTAGACCAAGAAGTATTAGGGTGAGGTATTTGGGTAATGAATTATGTTTGTCCTCAGGAAATGAACTCCTGTAATGTACTTTAAATCCCTGCAGGCTGTGGGAGCCAAACTCTACAAAACATTGCTTTACAGATGACTCTGCTGGTTCCAGTCCCTTCACAAGGGCTGTGACCTCCCTGCACTAAGCTCAGACTCCACTGAATGTACTTTAAAATATTACTGACTTGGCCTGATTTTTCACCCTTTCACAGCACAGCATTACCCTTCCTTGTTTCGATGCTTCCTGAAATGATTTTTGCTCTGACAAGCCCACACTTCTCTGAGGAGGGTCCCCTGCTGCCATTTCAGTATTTCTGAGGTATTTCTGGGGTGCTGCTGTGCTGCAGGAGGACCCAGGCTTGGGGCTGATTCCTTTCCATACCATTGCAAATACTCTTGGTGTCTGCACAAAACAAGCCTGACAGGAACCCACCAGCTGTCTCTGCTGAGGACAATGTTGTTAAACCACTAATTTCTTCTAAGGTCTTCCATGGAGAAAAAAAATTAACTGCTCCCTTCATCCTGTTTTCTTCAGAAAGAGAAAGCAAATGCTCCAGGCTGGTGGCAGTCACTCTTCTCCATCAATTCCACTTTGCTTTCATTTTCAACACCAAAATTTGAGGTTAAACTAAATTCCTCCACTCCCTGCCCCAAAAATTTGTCACCACTCCTTGTTCCAGCCCCCTTTCTTTATGTTACCATCTTCCTCTTCAGCTCATCTGCAGTGTTGCCATCTTTAGGATGGAGCTACCTCACTGCACTTGGGGTATCCACAGCCCTGACCAGATCCTGTCTGAATGTCCTCAAGCTGTCCTAGTATAACCCCACCTCAGTAAGAAATTCTTTATGCTGCCTCGACCTTGAGCACATGGGCTTATGAGTGCAGGAATGACATCCTTTATTAAGTCTGATACCTCTAAATCAATCCTAAATTGCAAACCCTGAGATTAATAGTGCCTATTTCAGGGTCCAGGCTTCTTTTATGATTTTCAGTATACTCCTTCCATGCCTTTCCCCCTAAAAATGGCTATAGAAGTGTCAGTTTTCCAGGGAAAAGGCTAAATAGTTGGCTTATTTTCTCTTTATTTGTATTTATTTTTTGAAATACTTGCATCAAACTAGGTTTCCCAGAAAATAAACCAGTTTTAGTTTTGGAATGAAAGGGCATCATGCACATCTAAGGAGGACTGAAGCTGATAGACTAAAGTGTTTGTCTCAAGGTAAGGTACAACACTTAGAGTGTTTTTAATATGGAAAGAATTAAGGGTCCAAAAAAACAGGAAGGACAAGGAAATTGCTGAAGGTCTTTCTCTTGTTCAGTGAATTTTCCATGTGCTCTGGTCCCTGTGAACTCGTACTGTGTCTCTGGACTTGGATTCATGTTTAGGGTGTGGAAGCCTGGAGGGGCACCAAGGTTGAAAGGATAATGGAGCAAACTCTGAACTGGTGTCTGGACAGTGTTACCTGCAAAAACATGCACAGTACAAACTGTTGCAGTCCAAGTGCTTGGGTACAGCCTGAGTCTGGGATGTATATTTCATTTTTTGGCTGCCCCTCCTCCTTCTGCTTCCCTTGTCCCCGACCCAGATCACGAAATTTTTGGCAGATTTAATCCTATATGATATCTAATGGAATGCTACAGCAGCTGTATTCCCAAGTTCACACCTATGTGACTTCCAGCCTGGGGGATGAGGAGGAGCTGCATCTCTGCACTCTGAACACCTCTCAGATCTCTTAAGAGCCCTCTTTGCTGACACTGAAGTTCCTGGCTGCTGCTTGTTCACACGAGACCTTTAAAACACTTCTGCACTTTTTTTTTTTTTTTTTTTTCCTGGGTCCGAAAAGCAGGCAGGCATTTACTTTAGAGGAAGAAGCTGAAAGCCTTTTCCATCATTGCTATTGTGGTGTGTCTCCCATGTCTCCCTGGACTTAGCAGGCAGGTCTTCTGACAGCTTGAGCTTTGCCTCTGGTTCAGGGTGAGCAGCTCCTTACATAAAGCCCAGTGACAGGGGGAAAACTCTGGAGGAAAGAGCATTTAAAAAAAAAAAATATAATAATTGTCTTATTTCTGTCTGATTTCCTTCCTGCCACACCAGTACAGCCTATCCTTTCACACCAGCTTTGTCATGGATATAAACAGGGACACTCTGTGTTCTCCTTCCATCCCTCCCAACTGGAGCTGTTGCAGTTCAGAAAGTTATGTTGAAGAGGAAGCTTGCTGGCCTTTGCTGGTCCAAACTCCAGAATTATGAAACAAAATGAAGGGGATCAGCTGGATAAGTTTTCTGGGTTATCCTCAATCTGCAGTGGTGGCTTTGCAGAGCTCTGATGTGAATGTGCCTCTATGCCTTGGAAATCTCCTTCCTCCTGTGTGGGATCCATTTCACCTCATTATAGACACTGAAGATTTAATTGTTCAAGCTGAAAGAGTCTGTGTGGGTTTCCTCTGCTGTTCTGAGAGTGTTTTCCAGAGGGGGATTTATTTCATCTGCTCTAGGATTCTGTTTTAAAGTCTCCTTAATACATCACTCTCAGCTGTTGTAGAAAATAAGCAATCCTATTACCCCTCTTCCCTTTGGCTGTACAATCCTGCCTGCTCCCTTGTGCTAAAGATCATTTCCTGCCTGCTCCCTTGTGCTAAAGATCATTTCCATGAGGAATCTGGATGGGGAATTCAGCTGGCAGAGAATTTCCCTTGGTGTTTTGGGGGGCTTTTGTGAGGGGAAGAGTGTAGACTTTTGTTTCAGCCAGCCCAGTTTCTGGGACACTCCACAGTCAAAGAAAATCTAGCAACAGCAGAAAGAAAGACAAAGGAATAATTGGCTGAGGCAGAGGGATCTTGAAATAATACCAGCACCCAGAGCCTTGGGTGGAATAAAGGGACTGTGGAATTTCCCCCTTAAAGAAGACAAATGTCTCTTTGGGGGGATGTCTCATACACCAAATGAGCTTAGAAGAATTCCACTTATGAAGAGGTTGACTTGACTTTAGCCTAAAACCCAGCCTGAGAAGGCTTAGCCTAGATGGCCTTTAAGGGTCCCTTCCAACCCAAACTATTCTGTGATTCTGTGCTCTGAAGGAACAGCAATAACTGCTGTGCTGCAGTTGTATCCCCTGGCCTGTCTTGGCATATTCACCATCTTCCCTTCCTCCCCTTTGCAGTTTGTCCATTGTGGCTGCAGTTCAGCTCTCCTCCTGCCTCTGGGGACAGCAGGCACATGGCACTGCCAGGGCCGTGGTGGACACACAGACGCAGTGCCCCGTTCACAAACCCTTTTTGTAAAAAATTTACACATGCACTTATTCCCACTGAAGTCAGCATTAGTGAAGACCAGAGCTGTTTCTTGGTGGAGCAAGGAGCAGGTCCATTAAAACTGATGGGGCTTTCCCTTAGGTTAACAGGATTTGGATGGGGCTCCACATTATTTGTGAAGAACATACAATTTATGTGTTTCCCTGCAGTGTACAAGCAAGAGAACAGGGACTGAAGAAAACCAGGCAACGTTTAGAGCCCTCAGTCTCCCACCAGCTTTAGCACAGCAGGGTGCAGATGACACAGGAATGCAGATGTGATGAGTGATTTCTGTGGCAGCTGAAGTTCACTGCAAAAAGTTCACCAGAAAGCAATCCTGGTAAAGAAATTGCTGCAGGGAGCTGTAACAAACAAGACTTACAATAAAGAACCAATGACAAGAAAGCAGAAATGACAGTTTTTTCTGGAAGCATTTTCTGATTTATCTCTAGCCAGAGTCTCTCTGAGTGAGTCTATTGGAGCTTACACCACATAGGAAAGAAATAATGAAACTTGCTTAAAATACAGGCATCCTCGCTGCCCGAGTGCCACTGGTTGCTAAAAGATACTTAAATAAGTGAATAGCCTTGAAGCACAAGATGACCAGATGAAGGAAATTGTTTTGAAGTGCTGCTGCAGATAAGCTGGCTCTTAGTACCACACACATCCTAATTCTGCAGCGGGCACTGGGGAGAAATGACAGCAGGACCATACGGTTTTCTCTCCCCTGCCTCTCCTGACAGCAGGATATGAACTGAGATAACATTTAACAATGAGCATAACATCCTGTGAGTGCCACACACGCAGTGCAGGCTCAGTCACATCAGCTGGGCTCCCTGTGCCCTGGGCAGAGGCTCAGCATGGCCCTGTCCCCTGTCCCTGATCATGCTCCAGTTGTGCCCCGGAGCAGGGACGTGCAGCCCTGGCTGACATCATGCCATGAAAACCCCACTGAGAACCCAGCCCTCCTCTTATTTTGGGCACTCTGAGGAGAAGGGCAGTCAGCAATTATGGATCAGCAGGGACTGAGATGGAGCGTGGACGTGGCCAGCCCACCCAGGACGGTGCTGCTGTGAGCAGTGTGGGCATGAACCAGGCAACTCCAGCTGGGTCAGGAGCTGGGCCCATTCATTCTCTGGTGGGACTCAAAGGCAACAAGGATGAAGCCACTCAGGCAATCAGGTTTGATCTCTCCACCACAGGAAGATGAAGGGATTCTCTAGTAGGCCCAGCATCTTTCTGCAGCATATTTAGTTATCTCACCATAACTTGGCTGCATCCCTTGTGCATTGGGAAGGCTTACAGTACCCTGGACATTTTCCCTACAGTGAGCTGGAAGCCAAAGACTCCAATCAAGGGAACTGTTTTGCCAGTAGGCCATGGCAAGTTCAGCTGGCAATGACAAGGGCTTCCAGTGACTCTTGCCTCTGGGCAAGAGCAGTGGCACACAGAGTTCCATGCAAGTGTGCAGGAGATGCCTGGGAAAGAGATGGGAGGGGTGGGGTGATAACAGCTTCATTTTAGGAAAGATCTCCCTCTAACACAATACAAGAGCACAGTGAATGAAAAACAAGAGTCAACAGTTCTTCAGGTGCAGGCACTGTCTTTAAACAAGCACTGGCTGCTAATTTCTCCACATCTCCACAAAAAGTGGAGAGACAGTATGAGCCAGGGAGGTGGGGAGGAATGAATAATGTGACATTCTCTTTTTGCTAAGTGACCTTTTAAAATCAAGGAGCTGAAATCTAAATACCAGGGGGGAGCCTGGGGGAGAAATTACAGACAGCATGGCTGTTCCATGCTCCAGTCCTCTCTTGGAAAGGCAGCACAGGAGGCTGAGTTAAAGCACGGAGAAAAGGGTCACTCCTTTTTCATTTAAACAACCAGTGCAATCATTTCACATTTGGCAGATCATTACTAAAAACCTACTCATAAATTCCAACTCAGTTGGCTTAGAACACAAAATTACAGATTCAGACAGCTGCAGAGTACAATGAAATATTGAAACAAGTGGTATTTGGTGTTTACATTAAATATGACATGGCAAACAAAATGGTTTGCTTTGGTGTTTTCTGCATGTGGGCAGCATACTGAAGCCAGCAACATTTAAGCCAGGCTTATGTTGCTCTATCTACATTTTGAAGCCTTTGCTAAATCCAGTCATTGCTTTGTGTGTCCTTATACTCCAGGAACGGATTTGCAGATCATTGTGTGACGCCATTGATCTGGCTGAGTTCTTATCTGCATCTGACTCATGGCATGTCCCTGCCCCTGTTAAAATTCCTAAAGCCAGAGGCCACTACATCAGGAAATCAATTCTTCCTGCAGTAATGCTTGACCTCAGCCTCATGCATGCCCTTAGCAAGTGATCCTTCACTGAGCCTGAGAATTTCCATGTGAGAGGGGCCAGCATATCATGGAATGCCAGGAGTGACCCTGAAAATTGGTATTGCAGCTTACCAGAGGTGGTAGGAAGGCAGTGTGAATGGATGTGAAACCTGTGAAATGAGGAGGATTCTGTGGCCCAAAGTGCTGCTGATGCAGTGTTGCAGTGTAACACTCACAGGTGGGTCTGAGTAGGCATTGAAGAGAAGAAAACTTCTGGAGCATCTCTCAAATCTGGTGCAGAGGATGGGCTTTGCTAAGTTTTGCCAGACCCAGAGGTCACTGAAGGGATCAGGGAGTTTATTTCTGTCTCCTTGTGACCACAGGCAGCAGGTCACAGCTGGCTGGCTCTGATGGCTTTGAGCAGGGTCCACCACAGTCTGACCTGCCCTGAGTGAATTGTGACAGAAGGTGCATTTAAGCATCACAGTGACCTGGAGACCTGGTGACTGCTAATGAAAGGTTTTAAGTTTTAATTGTCTGCAGTCACTGGCCTAGTTTGAGCCACCTGCAGAGTAGCAGAAGTCTGTAAAGAGACAGCACTGAAAATCTTAGGCTGTAAAACATCTGCTGGCTTTAAAATGACTTAAATAGATTACAGTCATGCTGTGAAGCTGTTTGTTTCAGTTCCCTTGTTTAGATTATACCAAAGAATTGCATTTAGGGGGGCAGGTGATGAAAGAGAATTAGAAAAATAGGGAGAAGATGCTCCAAATCCTTTCATTCCCATGGCAGGCTCTGAAAGGACATCACCTTTCTCCTGCTGGCACAGGACTTGGAGAGAAAGCGAGTCAGAACTGGCATCTGTCAGCTCTCTGAAAGTTTGATAATCAGAGATGTTCTAGGTTACTGCAAAACCAGCCCCACAGTCACAAGAGGGCTGGTGCTCAACACTGCTCAAAGAGTGAACCTCTGATGTGATGAGTGGGGTGGTGAGGCACAGCTCCATCAACCCCTCCTGCAGCAGGTCACAGACTGCCACACTTTGTTCATGTGAGAAAGGTCAGAAAATCAGCGTTCAGTCAGAAGGAGAGGAAAAAATGAGCCTGGGATTGATCAGTGTTAAAGCAAATGCTACAAATTATGCATGACCACTCATTTGTCTGTGTATTTCCATTCATAAGATGGTTGAGGTTCTTTTGGGAGGGAAAAAAAAAAAAAACCAAACCCAAACCCCAAAATTTCTGGTTTGGCTTAGTGTTCAGAAGCTAACCTTTGACATGGAAACAAAGTTTTTCCTAAGCAATAAATATCCTCAGAGTCCTAAACAGTCCAAATGTTTCTCAGTGCAAATTTGATAAGCCAAGAGATATACTAATTATTTTTCTGTTATACCACAATCCTTTGACCTCTACTTCCTTCTGATGCATAATTTTCACAATTAAGTGCTGAAGAATAACTGTTTTTTATTAATCCTGCCAAAAGACCTAAAACCTTCACACCTGAGCTTTCAGAACTCCAGCTGCAAGAATAAAAGACCACAGGAGTTCAGGGCAGCATTTGTAAGGGTGATGCATGAATGACATGTGTGTATATCAAAGTGAACTTTGGTCTTTGGACCTCAAGCCTTGTTGCCTGTATTCACAAGAAATTTTGTTGCTCAGACCATTTTAGCAGAACCTGGAAAACAGAAAAAAAGAGGAATTTGAGTTGCTGCTCATATTGTCACACAATACTTCACCAGGATCACCACTCATGTTCTTCCTTCCTGGTCTATCTTCAAATCACTCTGATGCAGAAGATAGATCATCCAGATAATGAATTCAAATGCTTCACTATTCATTAGATTATTTATCATAAATGCCTGCCCTGTAATTTTTGATATAATTTAAGATTCATTCTCACTCTTCTGCCAGAGGCAGCAAGAATAGATTATTCTCTTTGCAGCAGTCTGTTTCCTCTCCTCTCCTCTCCTCTCCTCTCCTCTCCTCTCCTCTCCNCCCACACCTGCTGCAGCACTGCTGACACACAGCCTGTGAGCAGGACAGTCCCACTCATCTCCTGTGTGGTCTGAGTTAATTGTGTTGCAGGGGAAACCAGGTCTGTCACCTCCAGCAGGGATGGAGCTGTTATGGATGCCCTGCTGTGGGTGTCTGAGAGAGCAGGGCAGCTCTGGATAAAGTAAAGTTGGTGTAGATATGCCCATCAGTGACGAGGCAAGGTAGTTACCGTCCTCTCCTCTCCTCTCCTCTCCTCTCCTCTCCTCTCCTCTCCTCTCCTCTCCTCTCCTCCTTTTTCTCCCAGGGGACATGACCTGCAAACCTCTATAAGTTCTTCTGGTTCTACTTGTCTACATGTGGTCCATCATATCTTCCCGTGTCCCACTCAAATCTAGAGAACCAAGGCACTTCCAATAGTTAAGAGCCAAGGAATTTGAGTCTCACGTGGACCTACATGGTGTTTGGCCTTTTTAGCAGCACCAGCGTATTTAACTTGATCCTGGTTGGAACTGCAAAGTCTCCCAGGTATTGTGTTGAGGAGAAATGGTTTAAGCAGTTGGATCCCATCCTCTCTCTTTCTAACTTGATTTTTACTGAGAGTTATTATTTTGCACTTGTCCACACCAATTTTTCTCATACTTGTTCATCTCACAAAGCAGCTTTTTCTGTCTCGTAGTAGCAACAAAATGGAACAGGAATTCACTGATGGAAACACTGAAAAGTGCAAGACCCACTGCAAACCCTGTGATAAACGACTCAATACATCACTTTAACAGCAAACTTGTGACTATTTCTCTCTGTGTCTGATTATTCCACCACTTTTGCACCAATTCTATGTTTTTTTCTCACTCAGTTGGCTTCTGTCACATGTTTACAAGGACATCACATGAGGTATTACCAAAAGCCTTAAGTAAAAGAAGCATTTCTTGCTACTCCTCTCTCCCCTGGCCTTAATCCTGTCAGAGAGAGATGATATTTTCTTTACAGTATTTCTTCTTAACAAATCTGTATTAGCTGACATCCATTTCTTCATTATTTGCCAATAAGATTATTTGTGTATTGTTTACAAACTTCTCAGCTATCTATTTAGGGAAGAGAATGTTTATATTTTTGCTGTCTTCTGAGTGCTGAAGTTCCCCCAAGATCCTTCCCTTCCCTTCCCTTCCCTTCCC